>PVJI01006472.1:0-86175 GCA_004026765.1 Micronycteris hirsuta | reverse complement strand
GCCAGTCATCCATCAAGCCCAGTTTTGTTTTAGCATTATCTGGCTACATTATTTTTACCACCCATGTGCCTGTTTTTGGCAATGGATTCTCATAAATTATCAAAATAAAATAGGACAAGAATAGACCTTACTTTAAAAATAGATGCCACTAATTACAATGAAGGAGAACAGTTAAGTGAAAATTTTAACTGCACCAATTTCTCCTGGGAAATTAATGAGACAGATTGAGAGGAACAAACAGTCATAAGTGTGCATGGCTATTTTTCACAATTAAAATCACAAATGTAAAGGGGAACTTATAATAAAGGAAAATAGTCATTGAATCTAATTGTCACTAATCATTGAGAAAAGGCCAGTAGTATATTTAGTAAATGTTCTAAAGCAGCACCCAGGCTGCCAGAGAGAGAAAGAGGGACAGTGAGAGAGGGGAAGAGAGAGAGAGAGGAAGAGAGAAAGAGAGAGAATGTGAATTACTATGAATCACAGCTGAACCAAAAGAACCTATATGATGATTCAGAACTATATCGATATTTTACTGTTTGATCTAATATAACTTGCATGCATAGTCACATACTCTGGGCCACATTGAATACTGAAATCTGAATGCCAATTAAAGTACAAAATATGAGAACAAACCTGTAATTCATACTGTGTATGTTTGCTGTCAAGACTATTTCTTAGAAAAGTTCATGAAATAAATTCTGAGTTGTAAGAGGCTCTTAGAAAGAGCCAAGTGAGCTTTGCTAATCATATTGGAAGGTCAGATAAGGACAATTTCACACAGCAACATACATGATTAAAATTAACACATGTTTATATTTTAGAATGATTCATAAATTTGTGGTTTGTTTTTAGTGATGCCAGCCCATATTTGGTAATTTGCTAGTGATCATTTCTTGTTCTCTAACATACAGTTCCAAAATCATTTATTTTTACGTGGAAAGGATTTCAGATTCTAAACGGTACCCCGAATCATAACAGCAGACTTTCTCTGATTTTTATCATCCCAATGATGTTTTCAGGAGTCTCTTTTTTTCTTCCTCTCTAACCTCATAGCTACATGATCCAGGTAAATTTGAACCTTGGGATTTAAAACTCAAAATAATTGGCTCTGGCTTGGATTGAGTGGATTGAGTGCTGACCTGAGAATCAAAGGGTTGCCCGTTCAATTCTCACTCAGGGCACATTCCTGCATTGGGGGCCAGGTCCCTGGTTGGAGGCAAGAGAGAGGCAACCACATAGTGATTGATGTTTCTCTCTCTCTCTTTCTCCCTCCTTTCCCCTCTGTCTAAAAATAAATAAAATAAAATCTTTTAAAAAAATAAAATTCTAAATATTTGATTAGTATGGCACTACAATGATAGAAAAATTATTCTGTTAATATGAGTAAAGTAGAAGTTATTGTCAGTGTGCATATGACCTTTTTATAATATCTCATTTATATATAAATTTAATATAAATACACACAAATATATATATTATATATAATATATTTATATATATAATAAATATATATATATACACAAATATATTATATATATTATATATATTATATTTAATATATATATATATATATATATATATATATATAGAAGGACGAACATGCACAGACAGGCACAAGACCTTTTTTATAACGGCATTTTTGGTTCCAAATACAGGCCTTTGGAAAGGTGCTTAGTGGATGCACTTATTGCAGGGTGGCATGATCAGTTTTTTAAAAGATTTTATTTATTTTCAGAGAGAGGAGAAGGGAGGGAGAAAGAGCAATGTATGGTTGCCTCTCACATGGCCCTCACCGGGGACCTGGCCTGCAACCCAGGCATGTGCCCCAACTGGGAATCGAACCGGAACCTTTTGGTTCCCAGCCTGTGCTCAATCCACTGAGCTACACCAGCCGGGTGTGGCATGATCAGTTTTGATGAGTCCTGACACGTATTAGAAAGAGCTCTTTCATACAGGGGCATCAGGCAGTGAGCCACTCCTAGGTGGTTTGTTTACAAGATTTTCTATTGAATAAAACTGGAAGATGTGCTTTCCCCAGGTAAACAGATTTTTTAAGGTGGCCTCGGCAGCTTTATAGCGCTTCTCCCTCCACGTGGCCCTGTTGCCAGCTTCCTCACTTCCTGAATGTTTGCTCACATCACCTTCTCCACGAACTTACATTCCCAGATTCTTTTGCCATGACATCTGACCTCCCAATCTCATTTTACTTGCTTCACTTTTCTTAATTTTTAGATCACTTACCCCCTTCAAATATGCTGTTTAACTCAAGTACATATTATGTTTATTGTGTTTTTCCTATCTCCCTCAAAGGAAGACTTGTTTTCTATTTCATCCTTTTATTCTAAAGTACTTAGGAAAAACAAAAACAAAAACAGCTGGTCCATAATAAGTAATCACTAATATTTCTTGAAGAAATGAATGAAAAACATCAAAAGCGATGTGCATTTTTTATCTTTTACGAGATGGGAGAGAAAATTCCATCATGTGCTTAAATTTTTTATTTGATGTGTACTCATATTGAACTATGCTTTCATCTTTCATGTAGTCTATTATTAAAATGTAAAGGGACATGCGTTTTCATTGGGAGATTTGGTCATTTTTACTCTCCAGTATTGTACTATTTAAAAACAAAACTAAGAGGCACTTCAGGGTGCTTTTGTCCCTGTGTGTTTGGCTCTTCATTGTGAGGAACTACTCCCGGCTAAGCAATCCCACAGCACCCACTTAGAGTCGAAGTGCTGCCCTCACAGGCTTTGTGAAAATGAAAGCTCCGTTAAAGACACAACTTTCTTTTATGGCGCAATTTGTCGGCTCTTAAGCTGGATCACTCTCTTTGCCGTTTGATATCCTCAACTGAGCAATTTATGACAGATGTTAAGGCCTACTGTCCATTGCAAACAGCAGATTTTAAAAACTCCATCATCAACATAAGTTTAATGAATAAATGGCTGAAAGCTCAGCAGGTTGGTGGGGAAGTGCATAGGGGTTTGAGTCTGGCAGACAGCTTGCTGGCGCTGTAATTAACAATGAAATGTTACATCTCTTGCTTTTTTATGTGGAGACAGGGAAAGTGAGTGGGATTATGGAGAGAAATAAATTGACACTGTAGCTTTACAAAGCATCCACAGCTTTAGGAGCTCAGAAAGTCTCCTAAAGCTGCAGATGCTTTAGGGAGTCTTTCTAGAAAGTACTTACAGAAATATTTAACACTCTAGGCTGAAGAATCTAGACCTTGTAAGAATAAAAAAGGAGAAAAAAAACAGTTTCTTTTATCCTGTCTCTCCTTCCCCCCTGCTTATGTTTTTTTTTTTTTAATCCAGCTTCTTACAAACTTTGAAAATGTATGTAAAGTTTCCCTGAGTGAGTCTGTTTCAGTCAATGTCCCAGCCCCCTCAGTGCCATAGCCCATTCAACTTTTCCAACAGTGACAAACCTTCCCATCCCACTCCCCCTTCTCCGCTCTTCTCCACAACTGCACTGGTCATCCTAGAAAATATTTTACTAAGAAAAGCAGCAGCTCTGGGATCCTCTGAACGAGGGCTGCATAGGGGAGCTGCTGCCACTGAGGATGAGTCATGTTTGCAGCTAGTACGTTACAGGTCATCGTTTTTAGCCTTGTTCTTTCTCCAAAGCAGCGCATCTGGACGCCTTGTTTTCCTCGCCTGTGACAGGGGATGTGGAACACCGCCATCTTCCTGTTCACAAAATCTGAAGGCGCCATGAAGTGAAAATGGTCACGCCAGCATTGTGAATTGGAGGAAAATAAGTATAGACTCTCAGAATGAGACAGATTATCCAAAGATAAAGATCTCATAAAATAATACTTTATTTTATATAATAGTTTATATATATATAATTATCTATATAATTATTTTTATAATTGATCATAATGTATTGGTTTTAAGTATGCACATTTCACATGTGTCCTGCCATTCAAAAAATGACTATTCCTCATCCTCAACCATTCTTTGATTTCAAATTTGTATGAAAACATTATCTGTGGATGAGAATAGTTGAAAATTAAGTATCTAGCTTAAAAATTAGCATTATTTATACTGATTAAAAAAGTTGATTGATTAAGCAGACTGTCAGGCTTTATTTTATTGATTTTTATTATTGAAAAACTATCCACTTAGATATGCATGTGCATAAGTGTTCGTGTATAATCCCTGTAATGGACTAGATATCCCTGATCCCCCCACCCCAAATTTCTGTCAAAATTCTAATTCCCAATGTGATGGTGTTTGGAGGTGAGGTCCTTGGGAAGTGGTTAGGCCATGGAGGTGGAGCCCTCATGAATGACATCATTGTCCTTACGTGCAGAGACATGAGTGATGTCTCTGTGCCGTGTGAGCACATTGGTAGGAGACAGTGGTCTGTGAATCAGGAAGTGGGCCTTCATCAGGTACTATATCTTTGGTGTCCTGGCCTTAGACTTCCCATCCCCCAGAATGGTGAGAAATAAATGTTCATGGTTGAAGGCACCCAAGTTCTGGTATTTTTGTTATGGCAGCTAAAAGAAACTAAGGCAAATCCATATACTATACACAATTTAACTCATTAATTCAAATCAAACTGTCTTTATCATATTCAGAATTAATTGTAAATAAATTCATATAAGAGAATTGCCCTTGTTATGACAATTAGATTTACGCAGTTTTATTGTATTTGAAATTCACAGGTTAAAAGTCTCCTTTATCTCCTCTGCTTCAATTTATCTTGACCAGTTTCTGAAATGTTGGAATTGCTACAATTATTCCAGAAATTTCTCTTTTTTTATTATTGTTCAATGACAGTTGTCCCCATTTCCCCCCATACTCTCCTTTGCACTACCCACCCCTACCTCCCACATTCAGTCCTCCACCCCCATAAATGTCTGGACTGACTTTAGAGCAATGTGTGAGCTATAGCTTGAGACTGAAGGGTGCACAGGCGACTTTGGTAATGAAAACTCTCTATGGTCTGAATAAAACACTCTGAAAAACAAACTTGCCATGTTAAATGATTAAAGATACCCAATAAAATTCTTTTGAAGATGCTGATACTTTCTAGTTATAAGATTCTAGTTAAAATACAGAAACACCTTAAAAATATTAAATATAAACATTAAAAATTCATTGTACTCATTTCTTATGAATGTGAAAAACAATCTTACATAATGTCAATCTCTAACACTTTATGTTAAATTTCAGTTTATGTGCTTGGGATGATCATCAAAGCACTCAAATGAATATAATCATTCCAGATTTTTATCAGTTTCTAAAATAACAAGATACTTTCTGGAAAGTATATTTGTTTGCTTGAGAATGAAATGTGCAAGAATTGAAAATAAAATGTTTGATCAAAACAAAAGTCAATGAGCAAGCAAGGAACATGAAGCCATAAGTCTTTGGAGGTTTTTTTTTTTTAAGATTTTATTTATTTATTTTTAAAGAGAGGGGAAGGGAAGGAGAAAGAGAGGGAGAGAAACATCAATGTGTGGTTGCCTCTGCACAACCCCTAAAGGAGGCCCAACTTGGCTCGCAACCAAGACACGTGCCCTGACTGGGAATTGACCCAATGACCCTTGGGTTTGTCAAGGCTGGTGCTCAATCCACTGAGCCACACCAGCCAGGGCAGAAGTCTCTGGAATTTGGTATGATTAGTAGCTGGAAGGAATCCTGGACCTGAGGTGCATAGGCAAGCAGGATGACAACTATGTGTAACCTAAATATCTACCACTCTCCCTCTTCTTCAATGATCTCCTTCTTTTAAGATATTTCGGGGGGCAGGGGCAGTTTTGCCTGGATCAGGCCCTGCTTCTCTGTTTTCCATGTATCTGATTACAATGTCAATCACCCTGGGGACTTTCCTTTCTTGACTTGATAATAGTCTGGGGCTTCTTCACTATTATTTGCCTTAAACCACTACTGTCTGCTGCCTCCCCGCTGTTGTCCTCAAGGAGTGTGTGTTTTTTTTCCTCTCCTATTTACTCACAATACCTCTTGTACAAGGCTGCTGTGTATCAGCTATCACTGAAGTATAAGACTAACTGAAGGGGAAAAATAAGAATACAAAACAGCAACAATTTAAAAATTGTAGATGTTTATTAGAACTGCTCAAGGTGTCTAAAGGGAAAGAAAAATAATGTAAACACAGCAGTAGCAAAGGCACCTCTTTGCTATACCCTAGTTCCTGGGCTTAACTCCCTGTTTGCAGGTCTTCTCCCAAGCTCACTTTGCTCTTTCTTTCACTTCAGAGTATTGTATCATTTCCCTCCAGAAGAATTCTCATCTCATTCCTTCCTCTCTCCACTCCCCTGGGGGCTTTCGCTCAACAATCCAATGGGGTCATAACACTTTTAACTGAAGACTCCAAACTCTCTCTCTTTCTCTTTCTCTCTCATCTGTCTATCTGTGTAGATGGGTTGATTGAAACATTAGCGTAAGGAAAGAAGTTCTTAAAGACAATATACCTTAAGAATTTGCCCAGGCCCTCCATGGAGATAGCTATTTTACATTTTTGTAAACAACAATTTAAATTATTCTTTCTATATGCTTTGCCTTCTAACTATGCATATTGATTCTTAAGAAAAAATGGGCAGTTTACAAGACCTTTCAAGGTCCTCTCAGCATGTAGAAAACCAGCAAGGGATCTGAGATCACTGTACTGTATTTCTTCATATTAGACCAGATCTAATTCTTAGCCGGGACTTTCTACTCAGCCAATATTTCTGCAAAGTGTAAGGGTATGTGTTTATCTTTCCTTTGGTCTGGAATATCTGAGAGTGTTTCTTGCAGTTACATGAAACAGATGGAGAAATGCTCCCACATGCAGCTGTGGAGCTCATTCCCTTCCAATAAGAACGTGTGCGAGGGTGGCAGGAAAGAGCCAGGCTCAGGGTCCATCTCACCACAGAAGCAGGTGCCCTGGAAGAGTAGTAGAGCCATTTAATCCCTCAGGAGGGCATTTTGCCATTCTGATTCTCAGACTCTGTGATCATTTTGGGAGAGGCCTGTAGTAGGAGGACTACTAATACCAACAGATAAAACTAGTCTACCCTAGCCCACCAACTATGGACTCACCATGGGTCAGGACTGTAGTCAGGGCCACACCAGTAATCACCTCCAGAACCAACATACATGACAAGCTGGTAAAGAAACATTTCCTAAGTGTGGTAGTGATGTCTAATAAATTGGAAAACTAATATCCCATCTAAACACAGCAGCCAATGCTAGGCTCAAAATTCCTACTTCCCCAGTGTCCTGAAAGATAGTTAATGGTTTTAAATTTACAGAGAAGCTCTCAGTTAAACATATATCTGCACAGAGATTTGTGCAGTGTTCATAGCAGTTTTATTAAGATTAGCCTAAAACTAAAAACCTCCCAAAACTTCATCATTAACTGAATGGATTAATTGGATCAAATAAATACAATGAATGGATAGTATTCATATAATGAAATGCATTCAGCAATAATAAGGAACAAATGACTCATATACTCAATGATATGGAAAATTTTGAACAATTATGTTTATATAAAGAAACCAAAAACAAATTATCACATACTTATAATACCATTTACCCAAAATTTAGAAAACACAAATCTTATCCATTATGACAGAATCTAGGTTAGTGGTTGCCTGTGGTCAGGGACTGGAAGGAGAAGAGCACAGAGAACTTCTAAGTCTATTTAACTTTATTCTTCTAGTTTTCATACTCAAGATTTTAAATCTAAAAACATTTCCCCTCATAAAATTATGAAAATAATCCAAGCTTTATTTTTAAGTTCTTACCCTACTTTGTTTCTTGGCATTATCTGCGCAAATGTCTTTAGGTAGTAATTGGCATGAATTGTATCTGCTCTCATGACTCACCCCAACTCTTACATTCTCAGGTCCATCCTTACTCTTTTACCGAAACTTACTCAAAGACAAAAGTCACCAGTGGGCCAACATCTCCCATAATTCCCAACTGTTAAACTTAGTAACTGCCCTTTTTATTTATTATTTTTTAATTTTTTTTGTTTTGTCTCTTTAGAATGTTATCTATCCTTGGCTTAAAATTTCTGACTGACTTAAGACTTTTGGTTCCTTCTTATGTCTGGAGTTGCCTTTCTGTGATCTTTTCATTCAGCTTTTCAAACAGCTCCCTGAATCCAGAATTCTACCAAAATTTTCTTTCTTATGTTATGTTTAGTATTTCTAGGGTAATATTTTCTAAATACTTATCTCTCATTTATTTTTGAGTTTGTCCTGACATTGCACATAAACTCATCATATCTCAAATTTAACATATAGTAGCTTTTACCCCACACACTTTGAACCTCAAATTTAAACTTCAGCCTATAATCCAAGTCCTCCCTTGCATGTGTTATGCCACTTACTTTAGTGAAATACCAGGATTTTCATTTGAAGGTGTCTCTCACAGCCAACATATATCTGTAATTATTCTGGTAAACAGTTTAAATTAACAATTACCTTAATTATTAAAGAAGTGTTCCATTCTTTTTTTCTCTGATGTGTCCTACACATTACTGCTAAGTTATATCACTAAAGCACAACTCAGTTTGCACATCTGATGTATTTGCCAGTTTTCAGTAGCCATCAGAAAATGCCATTTGAATCAAACAAAAGCAAATAAACAATTATTTATTGAAAATTGAGAAACAGCAAGCATGAGCTGATGACCAGGCACAGAGAGATCAATGAGGATGCCCAGTATTCTTATCTGAACATTCAAAGAGCTTTCTCATTTTCATTTCAACCAGCACTTTTTGTCAATGTTATTTCCCGCAGATTGCTTTCAAGCACTCTTTGATTTAACTCATTGAAAGAATATTGCTCAGAGCTTGCCCAAATTTATTTTTTTTGTTGAGATTTTTCTCACTTTCCTGAATGATGATAATAATGGCGAGCATAAAAATTGTAAGTATCATTCATAGAGCGCATATGTTACGCCGTTCTTCCTGGCATTTTGCACCCATGCTGCATTGCACCTGCACAGCACTTCCATAAAGTTGAGTTCCTTTTGTCCACTTCACAGACAAAGAAATGGAACCTCAGAGATGTGGCCTGACTTGCTATAGTCACACAAGTAGTAAAATCGAGCTAGTTGGGCACATACAAAACCCTCACACTGGGTCAGTATAGCACATCTTCCTTTCTAGCTTTGTCACACCTGGCTGATGAGATTCAGTTGGTGGGAGCATCAGCCCACAGTGAAAGCTTTGCTGGTTGGATTCCTGGTCAGGACAGACACCGAGGTTATGGGTCCCATTCTCCAGCACAGGCATGTCCAGGAGGCAACCGATTGGTGTTTCTCTCTCACATTGATGTCTCTCTCTCCCTTCCTCTCTCTCTAAAAACAATGGGAAAACATGTCCTCTGGTGAGGATAAAAGAAAAAATTAAATCTTTACTCTTTTCAAATTGAAAGTTATCATTCCTCATCATCCCGAACAGATTTTGCAATTTAAACTTATTTTTTCCCTTGTCACTTAGAAGCTTACATTGTTGTCATCTGTGCACAAGTTCTCTCTACAAGATGCTAAGAATTTGAGGCAAAAGTGATCTCATGTATCTTAAAATGCACGTTTACTCAGAGAAGGTAGCAAATACTTATAAGATATTGGGATGTACAAATATGCATACTTCTTGCTTACTAGAGCATTGATTTAGAAAATTTATTTGAGAAATAAGTGAAAAGTATGCTTAACTGTTTTTGTTCAAAAATAGTTATTGTTTGTAAATACTAACACCTCATGTAAATTTCCTGAACTGTGGTTCTCGGTGAGAAAGATAAATGAGGAGAATTCCTCTGTGAGAGATTATCTTAGAGGAGCAGGTATAAATAAATTAAAAACACTGTTCTCTTCTATTTCTATTAATTATCTTTTACCATAATATTAAGTTTATGTTCATAGTGAAGTGTATGTACTCATAGGAGGATATATTTACTTATCCAGAAGGATCGTGTGCTAAAAATAATTGAGTGATAGTTTATTTTTGTCATTCATGTGAAATAAGAGAGATATATTTAAATGTACAAAACAATACCTATATTTAGCAGAAATAACTATGTTCTGCACATAGTTAAATAAAATAAAAACTATTTGGACAATTTCTCATGGGATTACATTTTGCTTGATTGACAAAACTAAGTCTCTTTGCTATGTAAATTTTTTTATTTAAGAAGAGAGTGCATTATCTTATTGAGTATTATTATGCACGCTCAGCACCTACTGTTTCAACTCCAAGTTCAACTTCTACCTCGTCCTTTTCCTTTTCTAATTGGCAGTAGGGGAATCATTTCTGGTTAAGATCAGAAGCTCAGATGCCCATCTAACCCTGAACATCAATCTAACAAAAGAGCAAATGCATTAGCATCGGAGTCATGGTTAATACATACAAAGGTCCATGAAGAGCAACGATGTACTTGGGCTCCTCCATCAATCTCTGGCAGCTCAGAAACTAAGTGTAATGAGCAGTAGGTGACAACCTATAGCTTTCATCAAGAGGCCCCCTAGGGAGAGCAGGTTATACATACAAAACGGTAATGCCAGGTCATCACTCTGAGTCAGAAAGTATCACTGCATATCTAATTCTACAAGTAAAACAAGATTCAGATGTACAATCACTGCTTATATTACCTTAATGATATCTCATTTAAAGGTCTTCCCAGGACTGCATTTGACACCACAGACTCCCATACTGCAGAATGAGGATGGAGTACACTAAACAGCACACCCGCACATGACGGAGCTTTACCAGTTCTGAGAATCATTTGCATAGTGATATATTCTGAAAGTGTAGGAATGAATTTGAAGTTTTGGAATGCATAGAAAATGTGAAAGGCATGAATATTGCTCAACTTTAAAGTCTTGAAGGAAAATAGTAAGTTTTAGGTTAATATAATATGGTTCAAAAAACATTAAAGTTATTTTTCTACTTTTTGTATTTAAAACTTATCTTGAAATATTCTCGTTTATTTAAATATTTTACCTGCCTTTTCATTTATTTTCAACATCTCTCTCATTTTTCATAGTCTTCCCTTTAAGTGGGCTTATTTGAAAAAGCCCAGCATAGTCTTTTTTGATAGGCTTAAAAATAATACATGTGAATTATTGTGAGTATTCAATACCTTGCCCACATAGAAACATTTTGAGAATGTTAATCCTACTCTGTAAAATTAGCCAGAAGTCCCTCTTTTAACACGTGTTCTTCTGTTCATTCTTTGTTTGACTGCATTTTGTTTTTCGGTGGCTGATCTTTTAACGCTGGAATGAATCAGTGTGTAGGAAAAGTAAAGTGACCTATTTAACAGCCTTTATATATGGCATTGAGGATAATAACAGGAAATGACCATTTTCGTAACATCTTGTCAATCAGCAGTTTGGCATTTGCAAAGCCTGTAACCAGACTTTTTGATGTAGTTGCCACTTCTGCAAGGGGTGAGGTGGAGGTAGGGGTGAGGCTGAAGACGTGGGAGGCTGCAACTATTCACTAATAATTACCTACTTTATAAATAGAATAAATCCCAAAGTGTATCAAACATATACAACACATAAATAATAGCAAAGAACATGACATTTTATAGTATAATAACTTTTTCTTGATGTTTATTGTTTTTTATATTTTATTAAAATATACAAGAAATGCATATGCAAGATAAAGTGATGTCTGAACACAGTTTGTATGCCTTCACATATGTACACCAATGGCCTTCCCGGGATGGATAGAGTTTCTGTCATTCTTTTCATCTCAAACCAAAGAAAGATGTGATGCAGCCAGTAGCTTTTTCTTACTGCCTCATAACACCTAACACTAGAAAATGAGGTGTGCAGGAGAACACATTAGTTTTTATTTCTCTACAGGACGGACGGAAGGGCCACTTAGGGAGCTGATGGCTCCAGCTTGCCTTTAATACGATCTAGTGTCCCTGTGACCTGAATGGCTGAGTGCATTTCCCTAAGTGCTGCACTGAGCACCACCGAGCAACCTGTAGTCTGTGGAAAGTGGAGTCCATTATTTTAATGTAGATAAATGTCCACTTCTTATACTCAGGTCTATGCATACTTTAATTCCATACAAGCTTTATTTAAACTCGTGATATCTTTTACTTACAAAATTTAATGTAAATTTTTGGAAAATATGATTTGATAACAGAAAAGCATCTTATGGAATTTCTTTCCCCAAAACTTAATTAAATAAACAACTTATTTTTTAAAAATATTCCAATAAAATCTGAGCCTAGGACTGACCGGTGTGGCTCAGTTGGTTGCGTGCCATCCAACAAAGCAAAAAGCCACAGGCTTCATTCCAGGTCAGGGCACATGCCTGGGTTGCAGGTTCACTCCCCAGCTGAGGTGTATACAAGAGGCAGCCAATCAATGTTTCTCTCTCACTTGATGTCTCTCTCCCTCTCTTTCTCCCTCCCCTCTGTTCTCTTTAAAAATAAATAAAATATGTAGAAAAAAACCTGAAACTAGAGAAGCGTCCAGTTTCTGATCCTAAATTTCAAGAAGTGTCTTCCAGACCAAGTATAATTTTGAAATAAATTAAAAGAAGATTCAAGTCAACAAAGTGGTTTTCTTTGCAGAAGGGTTTGTAGTTCGACAGAAAGGAAGAACAACATCTCAAAACCTTACTGATCTTCTTGAACTGAAGATAGAGGCCAGGCATGCTGGCAAAGAGGGGAAGGACTGGGGGTTATTTACCTGGAACTCATCTCAATGTGAGTATGTGGGATCAGGTCCAGGTAAGAATCAGGTCCAGTATGAGTATCAGGTCCAGGTAAGAAAATTACTGGAGTGTTCTCCCACAGATATTGTTAGTAGAAATAGAATAAAGTGTATGATAAACCACTTTATAAGCTGGAATATATTAAAAACAGAAAAATATGTCTAATCAGGCCAAGACAAAACAAAAGAAAAACAAAAATAATATGGCTATATCAAAACTCAAATCTTAAAAATATAAATATTTTGAAAAAATTACGAACACATATGGAAGCAGGGAGACACATAAACCTCACACAGGGACAAACGAGACACCCTCTTGAATATACTTGCTCTCTTTTCTTATTTTTTTAATTAATATTATTGTTTTTAGTTTGAAGGAAAAGAATGCAGTAATAGAATTACTAATGGAAGCTTCAGATGACCACATTTTATGTACTGCTTTCACTGGAGATCTAAATAAACATCTCAGGCACCTGTTCAGAGGGGCACAGTCACACTGTTACCAAACCAAAGTGGGGGTTCAGCTGCCCCACCAGTAACAGGCAAATTCTGGAGGTAGAAGTAAGTGAGAAAAGAGAGAGGTCTTTATTCAAATGTGGCACAACCTGGAAGAATGGCAAAGTCTTGTCTCAAAATTCATCTCCTCTGAGAAACCCAGAGCAAACACCGACCACACTCAGCCAGATCAAAGCCAAAGGCAGCATCCAGAGTCCCTTCTCCCATTGTAAGCACTGTGCCTTGGGAACTGCAGGTGGCCATTAAGTGGTCATGCAGGCAGCTCAGCTTTTCCCCCAGCCACTCTGAGGGCTCCGACTCCCTCCCTGAAACCTGTGTGTGGGTCCGGCACCACCAGAAGGTCCTGCAAATACACTAGCCCCATATGTTCACGAAGTGGGAAAGAGACCCGTATCTTCCTTCTCTTGAGTTTATATTTGTCTTCTCCTGTGAGCTGGACCAGGTGCTTTCTCAGCCCAAACTTCTGCATGCTCTGAGAGTGTCCACTCATCCAACCAATCCCTTCCTTTTCCCCATGTAGACTGACTGATTTCTTCCATGCAGCACCTCCCCTTGACCATTCTGACCTCTATAGCACAGGTGTTTGCGTTCCCCTCATCCTACTCCCAATCAAGGACTGGAAGTGGGTAGGAGGGCTCCTGCCTCTCCCCTGGTCCAATTGTCTCACTAGCCTTGCAAATGCTCCCTGCAATACTCCCTCCTGTCGCAATCTCGACCTGATATGGGGATTTACTTCCAGACTGTCTGTATCAACACAGGACCTAAAGTGATAAAGATTTTAAAAGAATGCCCCCACACATTCTGTGAGCAAAGAACAGGCCTACATAGAAGTACACCCAGGTGAAGATCACAGCCAGGGAAAGAGGAGCTTAATAAGACCAATAGAGAATGTCATTTATATATTAACTAGCTGAGACAAAGTAGGAGGAAAGCAATATAATGAAAAAAGAAGAGTTTGTTCTTAAAAAACACATTACAGGAAATCAAATACCGATTGCACTCACACAAGCATATCCTTCTCCATTGTCCACATCATCAACCAGAGTGGTATGTTTCTTGCAACTGAGAAACCTGCATTATCAGCCAAATTGGCAGTCATTATCACCAGTCCTTAATTTATATTGCAGTTCACTCTTGATGTTGTGAATCCTGTGAGTTTGGACAAATGCATCCATCGTTATGGTATCGTGCAGAATTTCCATTAACCTAAAATTCTCAGTGTTATGCTTAGTCATCCATCCCCTTGCCCCCAAACTCTGGCAACCACTGATCTTTTCACTGTCTCCTTAGTCTTTTTCTTTTCCAGAGTGCTGTATATTTGGACTCATACTGTAGGGAGCATTTCCAGTTTGGATTCTTTTTGTTAGTTAATAATATGCATTTAAGCCCTGGTTGGTGTAGCTCAGTGGATTGAGCAAGGGCTGGGAACCAGAGAGTACCGGTTCGATTCCCAGTCAGGGCACATGCCTGGGTTGCAGGCCAGGTCCCCAGTGAGGGCCATGTGAGAGGCAACCACACATTGCTGTTTCTCTCCCTCTCTTTCTCCCTCCCTTCTCCTCTCTCTAAAAATAAATAAATAAAATCTTTAAAAAAATTTAAAAAAAATATGCATTTAAATTGAGGAGATTTTTGGTGGCCTCTATAGGATTTTCTATGTACAGTATCACGTCATCTGCAAACAATAACAGTTTTACTTCCTCCTTTCCAATTTGGATGCTTTTTATTTTATTTCCTCGCCTGGTGACTGTGGCTAGAACTTCCAGTACTATGTTGAACAGAAGTAATGAAAGCAGATGCCCTTGTCTTGCTCTTGATCTTAGTGGAAGGCTTTTAGTTTGTGCCCATTGAGTATAATGAGATACTCCTTCACACTAGTAAGATGGCCATCATAAACAAATCAAGAAACAGACAAAGTGCTGGTGAGGCTGTGGAGAAAAGGGAACCCTAGTGCACTAGGGTTGGTGGGAACGCAGACTGGTGTAGCCACTGTGGAAAACGGTAGGGGATTTTCTCAAAAATCTAAAAATGGAACTGCTTATTGATCTGGCAATTCTACGGCTGGGAGTACACCCTAAGAATCCTAAAACTCCAATTCAAAAGAACCTATGCACCCCAATGTTCATAGCAGCAAAATTTACAATAACCAATTGCTGGAAACAGCCTAAGGGCCCATCAGTAAATGAGTGGATAGAAAAACTGTGGTACATTTACACAGTGGAGTACTACGCAGCAGAAATAAAGAAGGAACTGCTACCCCACAGCATGGATGGAACTGGAGAGCATTATATTAAGTGAACTAAGCCAGGGGGTGAAAGACAAATACCATGTGATCTCACCTATAAGTAGAACCTAATAAATAAAACAAACAAGAGAGCAAAATATAATCAGAGACATTGAAATAAAGAACAAACTGACAGTAACCAGAGGGGAGGTGGGAAAGGGTAACAGGGGAAAGAAGGGGAAGGGTCACAAAGGAACATGTATAAAGGGCCCATGGACAAACACAAGGGGGGGGAGAGATTCAATGTGGGATGTGGGGGTGGGTAGGGATGGAGAAGGAGAGTAAGGGGGGGCGGGAATGGGGACAGTTGTAACTGAACAATAAAAAAAATAATATGCATTTATGGTTTCTCCTTACTTTTTATGACTTGATTACTCATTTCTTTTTAATGCTCAATAATATTCTATTGTCTAGATGTACCACAGTTTATTCACCTACCAAATGATATCTATTTGCTTCCAAATTTTAACAATTATGAAAAAAATTTATATAATTATATGATGCTTATGTAAACATTATATATATATATAATGCTTTTGTAAATATATATATATATACACACACATATATATGTATATATATATGGACTCAAAAACAAAAAAAACTGTAATTTATAAAAAATTATGTATTTAGTCTTACACGTTTAAACTTCAATCACCTTCAAAGTCCTCTCCATTTCAAGTAGTATACCTATCAAGATGTTTATTCCATTGCTCAAAACAGTTTTTTGAACTTCTCAGTTTTGATACCTTTTAGTGCTTCTGCCATTTTTTGTTTCACCTCTTCCACATCAGTGAAATGTTTCCCTTTGAGGACATTTTTCATCAGGGGAAACGAACAAACAAAAAAGTCACTTAGTGCAAGATCAGGTGAATAGGGAAATGGGGTAGGGACATCATGCCATTTAGGGTCACCAACTGCTAATACTCAGTGCTGTGTGGGAAGGTGCACTCATAAATCACCCATCATTAAATGGGCAAAATGACTGAAAGAGTCTTCAAAGAAATTCAGTGAAGCTGAACCCGGCCTCTCGCAACAGTGCCAGCTGGTACACCGATACAGATGGGTCCCTGGAACACTTGCCTAGTGGGCGAAACCTGTATTCCAAGGGCCCACCCTTCAGAAGATAATTCTGTTTTCGGGGGGAATCCCCCTCTCATATACGTGTATAAGCATGTATATGCTTATATGTACATAGTTAATACATTGTTGGTAATATTATTATTTGGCATTGGAAGTTTCAGCTAGTAGAATAAAAGTGATAATTGTTTTCTACAACATTGAAGAAAATAAAATATCTCAGATTTCCCTCTCAATTTCCTAAGGGTACAAAAATAATGAGTCAGTAAGAGAAGTTTGTTTTTGTAACTTTACTCAAAAAAACTTTATCCTTTTGAAATAGAGGTGTTTTTTTTGGTTCAAATGCAAACTGGTATCCACTTTAATGGAATTTAATTTAGTACCCTTTTATTTAGAGAATAATACCAATGCTTAACCCCCAAAAGTTAGAACCTCCAAGCAATTCAGGCACTCTGATATGTAGTTGATGTTATATTTATTTTAAAATTAGAATGTATATCACATTTCTGTTTTTGCCTTATAAATATTGGCTCTATTTTGTGTGAGGAAATAAAAAATTATAATCACAGCATAAATGGCTTGCAGAGATTGGTAGTCACTTTTGGCTATGAAGACATAAAGAACTGTGACAAGAACCCCTAACATATGATCAAAATCAAGTTCTTCAATGAAACTTAAGAAATGAAAAAAATTAAGTGTTCAATGTAACTCTGTTCATTGGCAATATGAGTCCATTGAAAGAAAAAATAATTTCATTGCTCACAACTTTGCACCAAGAGAGGATTTGAAATTGAGCAAGATTTCGTATTTGCTTTCCTCCTGATATCCAGATCTGCATCTAATGCACATGGACTTTACTCTTTCTGTGCTTCCTGCTGTTTTCCTTAGAAACCCATAAGAAGTAAAATGACAATCTTACTTCTATCTTCTCATTCACATTTTCTTCTCACCATTTTTACTGTCAACACTCAATGACAACAATTACAACTCCCCAGAACAGAATATTTAGTTGCGGCCTAATGGGCAAAACTACTTCATATACAATTTCCCTCTCATCAGATATATAGCCTCTTTACATTGTAGCGGGAAAAGCAATTTGGATGACGAGTGCACTGTATTTCTCAAAGAAGCTGCATTTGACATGTTCTGAGATAATGATGTAGTAGAGGGTGGAGAAGAGAAGAAGAAGAGATTAATACAAAGTAGATGAAAGTTTGTGGATAGACAAGAAGAACAAGAGAGAAAGAATATTGTTTGGAAATGCAATGGTGAGTGTTCCTTGACATTTTAGGATCCCAGAGAATAAGGAAAAGGCGAATTTTAATAAAAAAAAATTGTACTTTTTTGTTTTTGAATTAATTTGCTGTTGAGACTTTGATGTCAATTTTTAAGTTTTCTATTTTTAAATGCACTACTATCAGGAGTCCTCTGCAATGCTTTAATTGTGAAGTGGTGTGTAGAGGTCTGGTCCAGACCACGAGAGATAACTGTGACTTGTAGAAAGATGGTGGTTGTAGAGATCAAGTTAATAAATGGATCTGAGAAGCAATGGATCTGAGAGACACTTCAACAGTGTTGGTATTGGATAGGAATTACAATCGTGGAAGAGAAAGTAGGGAAGAATGATTCAATTAAGCTTAATTTAGTTGGGTTCTGGCATGTGCAGCTACTTAGATGTAGGTACCATTCACATGAATGGGCATCAGTACAGAGGACTAAGTTTGGATGTAAAAAAATCAAGAATTTGGTTTTTAAACATTTGTGCCTTTTGTTTCTATCTACGTACATATACTAAATAACTAGCTTGGCATATTTGATCTATGTTTCTGAGGAAAGAATTGAAGAAGTTACAGGATGATGGCTTGATTCTGCATTTTGAATTGGGGTCCCTGGGATGAATAATTTTTTTCACCATTTTCTAGACTCTGGACAATTTATTTAAATTACTGACACTGCTATCTTGCTCTTTATTAGATCAAGGTAATTATGGTACTTAAACTCATTAAATTATTATAAGAATTAACTCATTTAATATATGTAAAACCAGGTATATAAAAATACTTAATAAAGGAAGCTTGCTGTTATTGGCATTAATATTATCGATACTCTTATACTCATTAATGTACATATGTGTCTACCTTTTATCCTGTAACCTCCTCAAGACCAGAAGTTTTGTTTCATTTTTCTTTGTTCTTCTAATGCAGCCCAGCACTTAAATACTCATTAACATTTATGAATTTAATGTGAATGATATTTTCAGTCATTGTTTCAGAACTAGGTTATGTCCAACTTTTTAAATCAAGGACTAATCATCTGTCACAAAGATATACTTTCTTAGGGAATAGAATAGTCCTTGTATTCTAAAGCACACGTTCCAGAACTGAATTCTATGCTCTCTTTCATTAAGGACTTTTACATATTATTTAGGTTACTTAAAATGAATAAGCTATATAGACTCTTTCTTAAACTTCTGTCGTATATTTCAAAGCTACTAAAAATAACTTAGATTATACAAGAAGCTCAATAATTATTTTATAAAATGTGGCTTCCTTCTGACATCCAGATCTGCATCTGCTGCGCCTGAACCCTGGCATAAATGTTAGGGTGAGCTTTTTGTGTACTAGTGGTGAGGTCCTGGCACAGGGAGGCTACCTGACTTGAGTGAGTTGATCAACTGCAGCCAGGCAGACACGAGCCTAGAATAACTCCCATCTCTAACTCCACAGTGACATAATTGTTTTTCTTCACTTATTTCTTGACCAAAAAATAATCACATCAATCAAGTCTTAGATTGCTGGATGCTGAAAATGAAGGTTTCGTGATGTCGTCTTTCTTATATGTCAGCTCTCGACTCCCACTTGGTGGTCTGACCCAGGCCTTAGGAACTGAAAGTGCCAGGACACCTATATAGCCACCAGTTCGGTAATGTCAGCATCAAGGAATAACAGTGTGTCAACATAGGTGACTGTGTTATTCATTTAGTTTTTATTGACGTAGGTTTAATCTCAATAACAATCAATTGAAATGACATTCAGAAACCATCAGTAACAATATTACACAAGAGAGTTGGGGGATAACAAACCTGAGTCCCAAGAATTTAGATCAAGTCCAGACCAGGAGCCAGCCAGGCAGTCGGCATATTGCTACACAGAGCGAGGGGATCGGGATTGTGGTGGAGTTCTTTCTCCCTAAGCGGAAAGTGCAAGACATTTCAAGGTGACTCGCTCTCTGAATTCATCCTTAGTGGTCTAAAGGCCCGTGTTTATACACTCTTGTACGATGCAATGTCGTGTCAGCTTTTGATTAACCCATATTGTTTTGCAGTCTGGATCCGCCCATGTGGTTTATGTTGCTCTATTGCACATGCTCTGAGAGGGTGGCGTTACCCTTCAGATAAGCACATGCTGTTGACCACGTTGTACTGCAGATACTGGAGGGATTGCATCTTCCTTTTTAGACACTGTTCTATTACACATGCTCTAAACATGACTTACCTCGTTGGCAGGACTGATACAATTTTATTTCAGTCCTCTCCACACTGGAGAAACCATGAGCATCAAAAATGAGTGTTGTGGATGCTCCAGCTGAGCTGAATGAACGGGATGTCAGTCACCGTGTCAGTCATCCATTGCTGCTATAACACATTATCACAAGCTCAAAACACCGCTCACGTATTACCTCACAAATGTGAAGAGCAGAAGTCCAATGTGGCATAGCATATGCTTTGCCTAAGGCATCACTGGGTTAAAAAGTGTTAGTCAGGGTGACATTTCTATTGGGTTCAAATTTTTTTCTTAAATTCGCTAATTGTTGTCAGAGTTCAGCCCCTTGCAGTTGTAGGACTGATGTCCCGATTTCTTTGACACACACACTGCTCTCATTGAAATGCCACCATCAAGTACTATCATACTATCATACCGCTTGTACTATCATACCGCTTTGAACCTGAGTAACCCCACTGACGTATCACTCAGACTTCCTTTTCTGCACTAAGGGAAAGAGAGATCTGTTTTAAGGGTTCATGTGATTGGATTGGCCCTGTCGATATAATCCAACATAATCTTCCTAATTTTAAATTTTACCGATCAGTAACTTGGTCACATAAGCAAATTCCTTTTACCATATAATGTAACGTATTCATGACTATGACACCAGAGGGTAAAAATCATGAGATCCAAAACTCTGCCAATCCCAGTCACAACCCAAGGTTACAGTAACAATAAAAGGCAAATGATGCCAGACTTGATTTCAAATTTGCTGCATTTCTAATTGGCCAAACAACCAAAGGCAAACATTTGTCCCCTAATGTATAGCCAATTTATATAAATTAAACTAGATATTTTATGAACAGAAGATACAAACAGAAATACAACTAATGGGAGGAAATTGTTCCATGAATCAGTTGATGACGATATGATACCCTCAGAGCTACTAATCTTGTAATGTAGAGTCTGATCTTATTACCATACTTATATTTGAAATTGAGTAGAACTATATATTTTTAGCTATGTAAAAGTTCTAAAAACATCGAGAATAAATCACAATTTTTAAATGAAATTAAACCGTCTAAGGACCAAAACGGTGTGCAATAAACGTAACAGTTATGGAAACAGATAATGTGATTTTTGTGACTAAAATGCATAGTTCTACAAACTCAGTGTATAAAAGGCAGTCCTAGGAGATAATTGAAAGTCCCGTTGTCAATATCATCAAGAGCATTAAGACTTGATAGTGTTTGAATGCTATCAAATAGGATCTATGTAAATAAAAGAGTGTTTATCTGGATGGTAAAAAGGGGATGTAGACTACCCTGGGATTTCCAGCCTGAAACCAAGATATAAATGTTAAGCCTCTTTGTTCCTGGATTGTTAGCCTCAATATTGTTCTCCAGAGATTTGCTTTGGCTACAACAAAAAGGTAATGCTTCAAAATCATCCCTTCTTTGTTTTCAAACCCACGGGGTTGTTTTCTCTGGAAGTCATTTTATAGTTTATTCTTACATGAGAAGCAATATGCACACTTTTACTCGTTTCTCCCTTTAAGAGACAGATGGTATGGAATATTTATTAATATCCTGATTTTCTTTTGTGTATCAATGTGAATGAAGAAACGAATATATTGTGCATCAAAATAAAACGCTTACACACACAAAATTTCATAGGTGGAAACCACAATGTTACTGAACAGTAATGTGGGGAATTGCTGCCCACCATCCATAGGCACATTCCAGAGGAGGTTTGGTGAAAAAGGAAGAGAGTCTTTTATTAAAAAGCTACACAATTTTGGAGGAATGACAGGGTTCTGCCTCAGAGCCCATTCCCTCTAGAACACCCGCAAGAAAAATAACTCTGCCAACTTCTGCCCGGCCAGACCAATCCTAGGCTGCACCTTGAGTTCCTTCTCCCATTTAAAATGTCATCCTTTGGGAAATGCAGGAGGCTGCTGCACAATGATCCATGTGGATCCCCTGAGTAATAGAAACAGAGACTCTGCCTTTCCTCTGTTTAAATCTTCCAGTCCATATTCCATGCATCCCCAAAACATCCAGCTTCTCAGCCTATCCCATTCTATATCCGCAAGTCTATATCTCCCCTAGTCCTGTCTCCAGAAGTGATTTGGAAGGTTTTTTTTTTGTTTTGTTTTGTTTTTTCCTCCATCAGTCACACTCACCAGCCTGCAGCATCTTTGCCAGGGGGTAGGGACATCATTATGTAGGTGCTAACTTTTTACTGTGGCCTCAGGCGAATTCCTCCTGCAGCCCCTCCCTTCTTCTCTCCCTGATCTGATCAGATTTCTCTGTATCAACAGTATTACTTTTCCCCTAGACTTGAGCAACAACACAAAATGAAGAATACTTTACTACTGTCTTTTTTTAAACAACAAATTGTGCAGCAAGAGTGTGCAGCAGTTTTCATGATAACAGTTGTTACGTGTTTTTTTCTTCTCAGTGTAGTAAGTGAACTATTTAACAATTTTTAAAAATCACCTTTATAGTTTTTCTTGTGATATGTTCTATAGTTAGTAATGTTTTGTAGGTATAAACAATTGTTTAAGGTATAATCAAAGGCAAGGCAGTATATGCCCTGAGTAAACTAAAGATATATTTTTATGTCCTTAAGAAATGATCACAGAGAAAATAATACATTTTTAGATCATGAAGGAATAGCACAGAAAGCATGATTTCAATTACACACACCAACCAAGAAAAAAAAAAAAATATTCAGAGTATTTGAAGCAGTGGGAATTCAGTGCAAAACTTGATCATAGGAAGTAGACTGGCTGAGACACCAACTAGTAAAGAAGCCTAACAAGAACCCACTATGCCTGTTCCCTGGAAGGACAAGGCGGGTGCACTATCTCTAAATCCCTTGGGCAGGGTCCCCCCAGGGGAGCTGGAACATAATGTCCTCTTGTGGTAACTGAATCCGGCTGCTGGAGATGCCTCTTGTTTTGGAGTTGGAGTGGAAGAAATATTCAGGCTTTTCGTACTTTCAAGTTTCCCTTTGTACTTCTAATTGGCTGAAATGATGGAGGGCAGTTAACCAATACCATCCCTGTAAATCCGCCCACATTGCATTCCAACCAAAGAGAGGAGAGCAAGAACCAATCTGAGAACCAAAGAGCCATATCTAATGAACCTTCTACCACACTGCCCATAAACTACCTCTGGCACATTGTTTAACACTGCAGTATAGTTAGCATGATTTATCTTGTTTAAAAACATAACTCTCTCTCCCTCTTTATTTGTCTGTCTTTTACTTTCTCTTTCTGTTTTCCTCCTCCTCTTCAGAGCTTAATACCAGTAGCAGAAAAATTAAGATTTAGAACCTCTAGATTTTTTTTTACTTTTCTCACAAGTTTTTTTATCTGTCGACTCAGCATCTCCTAATATCTTGGTGACTCAGTTCACTCAGCTATACAGAAAAATATTATAGAAGCAATTTCTGGAATTTTAAAAATCCATAAAAATCTATATTATAATTTTTAATAAAATTCTACTCTGTTCAAAATACTGTAACCTAAGAAATGGTAATCAAAATAAACTAAGCTAAAATACATAAGAAATCACATTTAGCCCTGGCTGGTTTTGCTCAATGGACTGAGAACCAAAGGGTTGCCAGTTTGATTCCCAGTCAGGGCACATGCCTGGGGTGTGGGCCAGGTTCCCAGCAAGAGGGCGTGTGAGAGGCAACCACACATTGATGTTTCTCGTCCTCTTTCCCTCCCGTTCCATCTCTCTAAAAATAAATAAATAAAATCTTAAAAAAAAGTAAATTACATTTAAAACAATGATGATATCTAGAAAGCAAGATATAGCACATGCTGTAACATTTGGTTTACTCAAAAGAGTGAGATAAGTGAGTTTTTAGATGGATATGTTCTACTTTTTCTATGTTTGTGAAGTTTCTAAAATGAACACGTATCAGTTAGTAGAAAATATAGACAAAACAAAATGAAAATTATATTAGAATTTAGCATTTATATGCTTGCATACATGTTTTAATTTTATTAAAGTGCTCTTAGTAACAATATATCACACTCCTGATGTAAATATTAAGCAAAGAAGAGCTATTACTGAAAGCTGGTTCTGCAAATCTGATAGCAATCTGTTTAGTTGGATATTCGCTCTTTTAGATCAGGATCATCTCTTCGCCAAAGGGGAAGTCCCATAGGAAAACGAAGAGCAGTGAAGAATTATTAAAATATAAATGAGCCCTATGTGACTCAGAAGATATATAACAATGAAAACAGAAAAAAATGAGCAAAGAATGTATTCTATTTAGATATCTATTGAATAACTGTTTCTTTGGTCATCATTTAATTTTAATATTAAAATAACCAATATTACCCTTTATGGGGAACTCACTGTGTTCCAAGGAGAGTGCTGATCTCTTTGCAGATAGTCTGTCACAACAACATTATGAGCTGAAAATTTCTATTAAATTGTCCCTTTAATAAAATAACAGAAATACATGTTTAGGGAAATTTACTAAGAAATAGTTAAAAAATATTTTTATGAAATTACGCAGACAAAAAGTAAGAATGGGTAATTAAATTCAGGTTTTTACTTCAAAATATGGCTTTGACCACTAAATTGTGCGCTTCCTTGAAGCATTGCTAGAAAACTCTGTTAAATATTATATAAATAGTTTGAGTTTTGCTAAGCTTGGAGATTGATATCTTAATATTTGAAAGTTTTTAAATATAATCAGGATTTGGGTGGAAAGAAACCATGATAGACCACACAATTAATATACGTTAGAAAATATTTTTAAGAGTAAGGTTTGCATAACTTTATTGATCTTTTTGTTTAAGTTAGTTTATGATTCAATTAGTGACTCATTTCATCATCTAATTAGAAAACGTAACTGAATCCAGACTTTCTATTGTATTGTAAGATTACTCAAAACCGATGACTG
Organism: Micronycteris hirsuta; assembly: GCA_004026765.1. NCBI lineage: Eukaryota > Metazoa > Chordata > Mammalia > Chiroptera > Phyllostomidae > Micronycteris > Micronycteris hirsuta. Next base: position 61,156 of record PVJI01006472.1, on the reverse strand, counting down.
TAACAAAGAGAAATATTTGAGTATAAGTGTGTGTACACAGATATGGGTGTATCATAAAGAACAAATATATATTTCCTTTTGAAATGAAAGAAATAGACCCTTGTCCAGAGGAAAAACTTTCAAGGCATATAAAAATTTCTCACATTAGAGTATTTTAGTAAAAGCCAAGCAACTAATTTAATCTAGTTGAAATCTTTGCTTTTTGTTTTTAAGAACGAAAATATTCTATCTATATGTACATTTAATATTCTTTTCAAATTATCAGAAAAAAATGAATAGCAGTGAGGTTTATTCTATCTAATCATCTTGAATAATCTCTTAATACATTAATATTTTACTTTAGAATCTTATATATAATGACCTAAAGAAAAAATAAATAATATAAATATTATTCAATTATTTTTACATCGCATTATAACTTCCAAATTAAGTCTATATTTGTAATTTATGTAATCCAGTCATTTACATGTATGTTTACATACTCAGAATCATTACTTTAAGTAGTTCTGTTACTGTTGGTATTTAGCTAGACAAGGGGAGCAAAGGAACTTAGATAATGAGGTTAATAAACTGGGGGACATCATCTGCTTGCCCAGCCTGGAAACTGCAGCCTCACACCCAGGGGGTTACAGAAATGTGCTCCACCAAGAGGATTAACACTCCTCCCTCTTCCCTTCCAGTACCAGATTGCCAATGGGGGCAGGGGAAAGCGAGTATAGGGGCTGTAGAAATCAAAATGGAGCAGGAGGAAGTTGCTTGAAGGAGGCCTATCAGTCTAACCTGGGGAAAGAAGGGATTGGCTGGGCGTCAGGCCCATCCGAAGCCCATGAAAGTTTGGAAAGTTGATAGGTTCTTTTGAAAGAACACCTTGCTCATCCCAAATCCAATCTAATATAAACTCAGGGGAAAAACAAAGTTTCTCTCTTTCTCTTGACCTGTGCTTGCACAGTGAACTCTTCTACTTTCTCCATGTGGCCTCCAGGAAGAACGATACCAGATCACAACAATGGATTATAGCTGGAAATACAGGTTTAGCTATCTGGATATTAGACTGGACTGTACTTTAATATTGAGCATGAACTCTGGGCAGTGGCCTTCATCCTGAAGACAACAAGACTGCACTTTTTTCATGGTGGGACAGAGGAAGATGGGGTGTTGGAAACCCAGGGAGCAACTTCTATTTCCACACAAATAAACTGTCTGCACCAACACAGTCTCCTGCGTTTGGGTCCTTGGAATGCTTTCCTTGTGATCACATGGAAAAGCCTAATTTCCACTGACAATAGTTTCTTAATACAAGTAGAGTACTGGTATGTGTATTTATGCATTTAAAGTTCCACATATATTTGATGGCTTTGGAGGAACTTTCTTTGTTTCTGATCAGTGAATATAAAGCTTCCAAAGGCAATTCATCTTTCAGCCAGTAAAAACCTTAAGTATCTTACTAACAGTACATAAGCAAGATGTGTATTAGCAAAAACAACTTTTGGGGTGACACAATTGCCATGCAAAGTGTTGAAAAATATGAAGGATCTCTTGACCAAAATTGAGGACAGATGAGGAACAAATATATTAAAAAGCACAATTGCACAGGGACTATTCAAGTGGGCAGAATGTGATTATGTAAATGAAAGATTCACTTGGAACCAAGAATGCCAAATACACGGTGAAACTCAAATTGAATTATTCAACAAAATATAGACAGTGTTCCTGGATTTATGACCATGGCACAAATGGTTGGTCTCTAGAAAATTGGGAAAGCAGCTACATGTAGTTCACATTCTTCTTACCTAAACTTTTCATGTTTTATTTATTGCAGAATAAAGAGCGTCTTTTGAAAGCATGTGTCTCTTTTCTATAATTCCATTTTATCATGGTTCTTATTTTGTCAAATCACTGCTGTCATTTTAGAAACTAACTTGACAATTGAATACACATTTAGTCATAACTGAGTATTACTTGAAAAGAGATCACAGGAAGATAGCAATGAGTAACTAGCTACCAACACCTACAGTGGTGTTGTGACTAGGAGGGACTGGCCAGAAGTATTCAAAGTAATGAAAAGTAAGGACCTACAACCTAGATTACTCTATCCAGCAAAGCTATCATTTAGAATGGAAGGGCAGAAAAAGTACTTCCCAGACAAGATTAAATTAAAGGAGCTCATCATCACCAAGCCGTTATTATATGGTGAGTTAAAGGGATTTATATAAGAAGATCAAGAGTATGAACATTAAAATGGTGATAAATTCACAACTATCAATAATTGAATCTAAAAACAAACTAAGCGAAAAAGCAGAATAGAAACAGAATCATAGATGTGAAGATCATTTGGAGAGTTATCAGCTGGGAGGGGAAGGGAAGAATGGAGGAAAAGGTGTGAGGATTAATAAGTACAAATTTGTAGGTGCAAATCAGACAGGGGGATGTTATGAATGGTATAGGAAATGAAGAAGCCAAAAAGCTTAGATGTATAGCCTATGAACATGAACTAAGGCGAGGATGCTGGAGGGAAAGGAGGAACCTGGTGTAAGAGGGCAAAGGAGGAAAATTGGGACAACTGCAATAGCATAATCAATTAAGTATATTTAAAACATATATATCTGGGCATTTATATGATCAGATTATATTTCTTGTATATATTTGGTTTTCTTCCATAGTTCCTAGCTCACAGTTCTGAAAATGCTTGGAATTTCCTGTGATGGGAGCCACAAAGATGTCTTTTGTGGTGTCAATGTTTTGACTTCTGAATCATGCTTGAGGGTGAGAGCTGGTTTCCAGGAAGATCAACCTTGTGATCAGAAGGTTGAAACTTAAATGTCTACCCCCAGACCTCATGGAAAGAGAGAGGGGCTAGAGATCGAGTAAATTGTCAAGGGACAATGATTTAATCAAACATATCTATGCAATTAAGCACCCATGAGAACCCAAGAGGAGAGGGTTCTCAAAGATTTCAGATGGATAAGCTCACGAGGATACCGAGACAGTGGCATCCTGACAGCGCATGGAAGCTCAGAGCCCCTCCTCACATACTTTGCCCCATTCATATTTTCCATCTGCCTTTTCCTGAGTCATATCCTTTCATAGTAAACAGAGAGTCTAGTAAGTAAAACATTTCTCTGAGTTCTGTGATGCTCACCAGCAAATTAAAAAAAACCCACAATAGGTTTTGTTGGAACCTCCCATCTGTATCCAGTAGGTCAGAAGCATAGGTGATAATCTGGGCTTATGACTATTTTTGGAAGTGTAGGAGAGTCCAGTCTTGAAGGGCTAAACCAGGGGGTCTGATGTTATCTCCAGGTAGATAGATAGTGGCAGAATTGAGTTGAATTGCAAGACACCTAGCTTCCAGTGTCCCAAAATTGCTTGGTGGCATGGGGAAAACCCCACCTGCAGAAGAGAGAACTGGTCTTAGAATCATATTATACACTCAATTCAAACAAAATACAGGAATATCATAATTTAGGAAGCATTCTGAATTATTCAGATCGGTTTATCTAGTTGAGTACTTCAACTCTCTGTGATGAATCCATGGTCATACATCTTTTTTAATCTAAGGAATCCCTTCTAATGTTGTCTATACATAAGATATACTTATTTTTGGTGTAGGCACAGACTGCAACATCCAGAGTTTAGAAAGTGTCCAATGGCTTTTTCTTGATTACTGTTAGGAACCATATGAGATTTTACCCTGCTTGAAAGCTACAATTTCATAGGTGCCATTTGGAGGCCGGATTCTCACGGTCAGAGATAATGTACTTCATTACTCAGAGTGACAGCAATAGCCAGTGTATCAGCATTTTCTTATGCCATTTTCTGAACCTTGAATCCCATATGGTGATGTGAAAAGGACCAAGTGTCATCTACACAAATAGTGAGTCGAATTACAGGAGGAGACACCCCAACGTCCACAACCAGAATCATTTATAATGGGTGATAAGCACCAGATGGAGATGCTATGTCTATCTCCCAAGACTGCAAGTATACCTTCCCTTTACTCCAGAGAAATAACCCATGTCTATCCTCCAACCTTGAAAAGATAACCCCAAAAGGCAGTGAGTGCCTCATTTGCAACATATGCAGAAAGACAAGTGGTGCATGGACAGTTATCTTCCTCAAATTGGAGTATAAACAGGAGTACGTGGTATGATAATCAGCGCCTTTCAGAGTAGGTGTATTTTTCCACACATTTTAATGATGGTTCTCTTTATCAAGTATTTGACCCAAAATAGCTTGTTACCTGCTTGGTAAAATTTATAAACTTTGTTCAAATGATGCATTCCAAAATCTAAAAATAATTCTCTAGTCTGTGATGCAGTTTTAACTTTAAAATTAATACAGTACCAGTACACAAAACTTCCATTTTCTTAAGGGAGTTACTGAATAAACATTGATAAATGCTCCGAATCCCCTCCAAATTTATTATGAGCCTAATGTGACATAAGACATTACAGCGAAGACTTTTACAGCCTGTCATCATTCGTCATCTGTTATCACTCAGGATGACATTTCTCTGGCAATAAGATCACTTTATCTCTGTGTTGCATTCTGGCCTGAGTTGCCCACATGATGAGGTCCTAGCTTCTTTGTTCTCTCTGTCAGACCCCAGATGTATAAAACCAAGTCGATCATATGTTTCAGATTTTGGCTCACTAGTACAGTTGCCCAATGTAATATCTAATTTTTTTTTTTAAGATTTTATTTATTTTTAGAGAGAGGGGAAAGGAGGAAGAAAGAAAGGGAGAGAAACATCAGTGTGTGATTGCCTCTCACACTCCCCCTACTGGGAACCTGACCTACCACCCAAGCTTGCGCCCCGACTGGGAATTGAACTGGCAACGCTTTGATTCCCAGGCTGGCACACAATCCACTGAGTCACACCAGCCAGGGCTATATCTCTCATTCTTTAAATCTCTCTTCCAGGACTTCATATGTTTAGAAACAAGTTATTCAAGAGTATGTCATATGTTTCCTTTCAATTTCTATTTCCATACTTTGCCTTAGATAGTGTCACAAAAATATTGTTGTCATTTTGTTTATGTCTAATTCTTATGTTGCAGACAATATTTTGGTTAAAAATATTTTCCTGTTTCATAATTTTTTACTCAACATTATGGTTTTGAAATCTATTTGTGTTTCTACATGTAAATCTAGTTCATTACTTCTGATTGCTTTATAGTATTTCATCTTATGCCTGTAACAGATTTTATATCCCTGCTGCTGTGGTGATGCACAGCCATGTGCCTAAGTCTATTTTCTACCCACAAAAACTGCAGTGATAAAATATCTTCATGCCTATCACCTAATGAACTCATAGAAAAACAGGTCATCGTATTATGTATAAACATTAATTAAAACTAATTAATTTCTAATTACTAATTACTTAATTAGTAATTTCTAATTACTAATTAAGAACCAGTAACCTTTACATAATCTCAGTGCCTTTGTTTCTTATCTTTTTAAAAATATTATTATAAATTCTTGTGAATATGTCTATATATCAAAGTTTTTAAATATAATTTTCTTTTATTTTACTGAGGTAATTAAACTTTCCATTTTGATGTCACATGGATTGAGCATCCCTACATTGAAATTAGCCTGGTGAAGTTCCTCAAGTTACTAAACCTCTAAAGTAGATCTACTTCAAGGAGAGTAGAGATGTGGTAATTTGGCATGTCCTACAGGCAGTCTTTGACATCATGCACTTGGGCTGGGCTTCGACAGGCTAGGGCTCTGTAGAACAGGCAGTTGGGGGAAAGGAAAAACCAGGACTACACAAAACCAAGTCTAGAGGAAACAAGTACAAAACCTTCCTAATTGCCTCTCCTACCAGCTGAGTGGTGTAAGAAGGCTCACCTATGAGTTCTGTAGTCTTATAATTTTAGGATTTCATTTCTTTTAGGGTGCATATAGCTTCAATAATCATGTCTTATACTTCATGAAACTGGTTCCATGGTGTGATACACCTGGAAGAGTAGGAAAGAGGTGCATAGGCAAAAACATTGTCTAGTGGATAGACAGTGCTTTTTTAGTGCAGACTATAGGAAGGGCATTCTTTTCTGAAATTAGAAGAGCTCTTAGACGTTTTGTCAACTAGGGCCAATGGAGACATGGAGCCCTTAGGACAGGCAGGCTGAATCTGTGTCTCAATGTCCTCCTCTGTAAAATAAGGATGATAAAAAGTAGGAATTCTTGTAAGCATTAAATGACTAACAGCATAAAGTTTTTAGAAGAGTGCCCAGAATATAGTCAAAGTTGATAAATATTTATTCTTATTGTATTATAACATTATTACATTTATTAGTTAATAAATTATGTTAGGGCAATTGGCATATCTAGATTTAGCTGAATATCTACCTCATTCTGTATGTCAAATGCATGCCAGGACTTTCCAAAGGTTACACAACAAGTAAATGAGAGTGCTAGATGAAAACCTCAGAAAGCAGACACAATACTCAGAAACGTGATAGAAAGAGTAACAAATTGGACCATAAAAATTTGAAATTTCAACTGTTATAATAATCCAAAAACTAATAAAACACATATACTAGCCTACAAATAATATCACAGCACACCTGGCCAACGTTATACCTTTGAAACTCTTAAATTTTGAAAAGAAAAAGATTAACCTGTGATGTGTTGAAATGTATGGCCCTCCAGAAAAGTGTATGTTGAAGTTTCCTAGCACCTCAGAGTGTGACCTTATTTAAGAATCGTTTTTTTTTTTTTTTTTTTTAATGTGGAGGATTCCGAATTATGTAGCTGCACTTATCCCAGCCACCCAGAATTCCTCCCATGCACAGCTTTGTTACATGATAGAATGTAGATTTGAATATAGCATCATCCAATTTGTAGGTTAGTAAAAGACTATGTGCCAACTGAATATAGCAATTACTATATGCAAGGAGATGGTGTTGCATAGAGTTAGATATCTTTCTCTTAAAAGGTAATTTATGTTTAATTTTAACATGAAATATTGTTATTTTAGTTCCCTGAACAGTTTAAGACCAATAATACATGATTAATAAATATTTCTTGATTAATATAGCAAATATTCTTATACCAAGAAATTAAAATTAACAAAGTAAGAGTACACCTATTGTATTTTTAGAATGCTTTATAAAAGTAATTGATCAAAAAGATTTTTCTTACTCTCCAAAGTCAGTGTCTTTTATTTTAAACTTTGTTTCATTGTTGTTCAAGTACAGTTGTCTCCATTTTCCCCCCACCCCAACCATCCCCACTCCTCACCCCTGATCTTACCCACCCTTGGCGTTGTCCATGTGTCCTTTATACATGTTCCCGAAAACCCTTCCCCCTTCCCCCATTATCCCCTCCCACCTCCCCTTGGTTGCTGTCAGTTCATTCTTAATCTCACTGTCTCTAGTTATATTTTGCTTGCTCAGTTGTTTTGTTGATTAGGTTCTACTTATAGGTGCGGTCATATGATATTTGTCTTAAAGTCAGTGTTCATAGAGGCAATCTAGTTAAACTGAGCACCTTAGGGTAGGTCTTAATGCCACCTAGCTGGTGTCCTTATTAAAAATGGGAGGAAATATGGACACACAGAGAGACAATGACACATACAGAAGAAGGAGAATGTGAAGACACGAGAAGAACATTATCTATAAGCCAAGAAACTCCTGTGGTTACCCAAAGGCGATAAAGAGGCGTGGAGCAGAGTCTCCCTCATAACACTCAAGAGGAACTAACCAGGTCGTCACTGGATTTTCAGACTTCTAGTCTCCAGAAATGTGAGGCAAAAATTTTCTTTTTGTTAAGCAGCAGAGTTTGTGGTCTTTGTTATAGCAGCCGTAGCACATTAATACATCCCCACTAAAAAATGGACAAAACCAATAACGGACAATTAATTATAAATGAAAACAAAGAGCCTTACATGCATTGGGAGACAAGAAACCTGAGATAACCTACAAGGTCAAACTGAAACAACTTACTATATGTATTTTACCTATTATTGGATTGTTAAAGATCAAAACTTTTGGAAATAAAGATTTTAGAGGATCAAGGGCAACAGGTTCTTGTGTACTTTGTGTGGGAGAATAAATTGATGTGTTTACTTTGGAGCAAAATTTGACAATGTTAGACAGTGTTTCAAATACACATACTTCTGTACCTGTCAGGATAGGTGTCTTGTTCAAAGTATACTGTTCTTCCCGGGCAACCCTGGTAATAATAAAGCTAAATTTTAACTTATTTTTCTTTTCTTTTCCTCTCCATTCCTACTTCCCTTCCTCATTTAATCTGACTCCAAATGAAGCAACATCCCTTTCCAAAAATACACATTAAAAGACTGACACACACCAAAATGAAAATGTCCTAAACTTACATCTAAAACCATGTAAGATGATACTAATTCTATATGATCTAATTCAAGCTTTTGCAAATAAGCTGTCAATTGTTATTTGATAGCCAAAGTTTTTAAAAGTAATTTTCTAATATATGTATAAAGATAATATATTATCTATTTTGTATCGTTTACCCAGTATAAAGTGGGTGTTACATCAATCTACTAGCAAGGATTTTTAGAACTGATTGATTAGCTTTTCAGTCTATAAAACCATCTGTTTGCCATTATATTTTCTTAAAACATTTCACTGTGAGTTTGCCTTAAGTGTGGCCTCACCATGTACTGTTTCTTTGTTTTGTTTCAATAAGTACTCCCCTTACAAATCCACGATTGATTTTTCTTCCAAGACATAATGATGCAAAATGCAATAGCTTGACAAATTTATGTTTATTGCCAAAAACCTGACCTGAGAAGTAGCTGTGACTTCCTTTACTTACATAGTACCATTATTTCACATACTTATAGGTCGCTGATACTGCATTTGAATAAACATTCAATTCAAAATAATGTTATCTGAAGTACATGAAAAATATAACCTTCTGAATAAACGAGAATGAAAAATTTTATGTTAGTTTCGCTGCCTTCTGCACATAACCTTCAATTCAGAATCAGTGGCTTTGAAAGCCTAGCATGACCAAGACTTTTTGAATAGGTTCTTTTTTTCCTTATTTCAAATATTGTTCTTTAGTATATTTTAGGTAGCCAAAGTTTTTAGAGATTTTTAAAAAGTAACTATAGGTGGTTTGTTTAAAATTGATGTTTGAATATAGTTGTCTCCATTTTCCCATCACCACTTTCCCCCGTCCTACTTACCCCTACCTCCTGCCCTCAATCCCATCCCCCTTTGGCTTTGTCCATGGGTCCTTTATACTGAATAGATTTTTTAATCTGTAAAGTAATTGAGGCTCTGAGTTTTATTAATTGTTAATAAGCAAGAAATGATTAACTGCATAAGAAGTGGTAAGGACCCTGCTGGCACTTGAGAGGGAATGCAATGCAATACATGAAATTAAAGAGAACCTCAGCACCTGTCCCAGTCAATATTTGTCCACAGGTTCACACCAGCAAAGAGAGGACAGTTTATTTATTACATGAGAGAATCTGTGCTCAGAGCAGCTGCACAGGTGCTAGGACCCTCCCCCTCCCCGACCTCATCATTGGGTTGTTAGCTGTAACGATGAGAGCAACCTGCATCATCTGCTAGAGTTCAATGTTAATGCATTTTTCACCAATGTTAAGAGCATGACAACTCCTCAGAGAGAAAGAGACAGGGTGAGAAAAATATATAGTAATAATAAAAAAGATAGAAATGTCATTAGATCTGCTCCTTGAGACCAGATACATCAAAATTCAATATTAGAAGCTGTCATGGAATTACAGCTTTTGTTTTTCTTTCTGTCACCCATCTGGTGTGTGTAAGTGCTGAAAGGCAAAGCAGGCATCAGCTGAAATACTGAATTCATTAATCATGAGAGTAAGGAATGTGTGTATAAGTCACACTGGGGACATTATTTCATAGCCTCTAATGATGTAGGTCAGTGTATATTAGTGTCTATTCCTCGCTCTGGGGTGTGGTATGTTTTCCACTGTATATTGAAGGGTACCTACCCTTTCAAAGCAATCGAGGGACATTATATGAAAGTGCATATCTCAATTACAAAGAATAAATATTGGCTAAAGATGGAGGAAGGTCCTTGGGCACCATAATGTCTTATTTAATACCACTCTGGATTCCCAAGCTTGTTGTAAAACTTTTCATATATTTGAAAGAATTAAGCAACGCAATGGTCTTATGGGCATAGAAAGTGTAATGCTGATATCCAATGATCAGTGACTTTGAAGTTACTTTTCCACTGTGCCTCTCAAAAGATACTATTCAAAGGATGTTCAGATTTCAGGGGTCAGCAAGCTACGGCCAAATCCTGCTCACTACCTGATTTTGTAAATACGGCCCTATTAGAACACAGCCACCCCCAATTGGCTACATATTTTTGATGATTTTGCTTACGATTGAGACCTTGAGGCCCACAAAGCTTGAACTATTTCTCATCTTATTTTTTGCATTAAATATTGTAACATTAATAGATACGTCTGACATATGACTCTTAGTTTCCTCATCTGCAGTTTATAGAATGACATCATTTGCATAGAATGTTTTAGAAATATTATACTACTTTAATTTATGAGATTAAAAAAATGGAGTACTTTCTCTAATACATGTTTTTTTATAGGCCTCACTTTTGACACTTTTTCTATTTTGCTTATTTTTATTTTAATTGTCTCCATTTACTTTTAATCACCTGTATAAACATGAAGACTCTTCTCGGCATACTGGAAGCCTAAGGCAGACTCGGTTGTCATCCGCAGGAACACTGGAGACACTGCACTTTTCACATTCTGGAAAATATGAAATAGCCATTGTTGCATCGCAAGTTTTCTAATGAGGCCCTGATAGTGAGAAAATTGTGGAAGCATACAAACAGAAGAATAATTTTAAAAATTATGCTCTATAAATCTTGCAAGTCAACTCTAAATTTCCCATAATAGCACACATAAACGTATAAAACATACACATACAGGGTACACAACTAATATTTTATATATGGAAATAAAAATATTCAAATAATTTTATCAACATCATTTTTGTTATCTTCCTAGTGAAAGCACATGTATATAGGAAATTATGCCAATTTTCTTAAGTGATAGACTGCCATGTTTAAAATTGTGCTTAGATAATATTAGCCACTGACTATTTGTATGTGGAAGAAATGAGAACAAAAAATCTGGTATACATATAAGTAATTTTTTTTAAAGATTTTATTTATTTATTTTTTAGAAAGAGGAGAAAGGAGGGAGAAAGAGAGGGAGAAACAGTAATGTATGGTTGCCTCTCACATGGCCCTCACTGGGGACCTGGCCTGCAACCCAGGCATGTGCCCTGACCTGGAATCGAACCGGGACCTTCTGGTTCCCAGCCCACCCTCAATCCACTGAGCTACACCAGCCCGGGCCATATTAGTAATTTTATACAGAGGAAATTTCTGATTTTTATCATAAAAATCAGTTATTTGAAGAAGTAACAAGATTGATACAATTTGGAAATAATACTCTAGTAAATAGTGTAGCAAAAGAGATCAAAAAGTTCACATGGCATAGCTCATACCTGGGTAAATAATATACATTCCTCAACTGATTAAGTAATTGAGTATAAAATAAAATACGTTTCATTGAGTGAGATTGTAGAGTCGTTCCCAAAAGAAGCACCATGCAGGCCCCTGTGGCACTTGAATGCCAGGAAGGCCATAGCATATGAAGCTATGTTAATAAATCCACAGTGTATTACAGTGGTTTAAAACTTAAATAAATATATTTTAAAGGTAGAGGAGGTTCTAGAAGTGAAAAACTAATGTGGTGTACAGTAGATAATGAAGAGATTATGTCAGTAAGCCTCTTTAGAGTGATATTACAGTTTTCTGGAGTCACATTTGAAGATGTGTAGTATGTACACCAAGAGTTAAACTTAGAGAAGAATGTGAGGTAATTCTAGAGAAAAACTGTTTGCTGAGCCTAATGTAGTCTCAGTATTGTCCGGAATTATGGAATGAGAGAAAGTTTGATGCTCCTTATTTCTCTTCTATAATGGATTGCCTTCTTTTTGCACCTCACCCTTACTATTTTCTGCTTGAAAAATTAAAGTCTAATCTTCATTTTTGATTCTGAATATATCTCTCATTGTCCTTCAGGTAACTTACAAGAAAAACTTTATGGTGGTTCATGTAAGACTTAGTAAATCAAACAATCATTTAAATGATTAATAATTAAAAGTGCATTCTATTTGAGAAAGACAAGATATTTTCTTGGTTTTTAAAAATCCGAATGATGACTGTGTAGCCTGTATTACTTGTGTGTCTTAGAATCTGTACTGGCATGCAGCTGGGTCATCCCAATGCCTTTTTATGCCCATGTTCACCCTTCAAATTAAAACCAGTCTCCAAAGTCTCCTTCCCTCTTTATCACCCTTGCCCCTCACCTATGCATGCCTCAGGCCACCTCCTCACTATCATGATGGTCTCCCTGTCTTTACTTTCTTCCTTATGTGCATTCCTCTTGGAAATAATGTTGGTGCAAATCTCAGCCTCATTGTTTTTCTAGATGCAATCCTTCTGGAATTCTGGTAAATAAAATCCCTCACTCCATTCAGTATCAGTATTATTTAACTCTTTGTGGTTGTCCATAACGAATAGTTTCGTACCTTTTTTTTTTTTGCAACCAAAGGGCTCTTTTGCTCACTGTAGTTACATTCCTGTGGGGCGTCTGTAAAGGAACTTTCAAGGCTTCATCTAGCAAGTAAATCAAGACAGGGATTCAGATTCCTCTTTCACCCAAGTTCACTGCTTCCAATAATAATTAAAGAAGTGTATTGTAATTGTGTGTTGGAAAAAAATTAGGTGTGTTCAATTCCCATTGAATGAATATGCAACCTAGAAGGAATGAATGTGGGACCATTTCTAGCCCGGATGATTTCTATAAACATTTAAAGGATATATGCATGCCTAGGTGATCACAGTGAAACACTGAAACACTAGCAAATGTAGCTCATTGGGCATGCTTTTGAATATGAGCCCCACTGAATGTTGAGGTAAATCCTGACGGCAGTAGTATAAAATATAATATGTACATTGGGGCCCTGATTGATTCAATTTATTTTTAGAAAACAAAACAAAATGATTTTAGGTTTCCTAATTACAGTCCACAGTCTTGAATATGAAGTCTGCCATTTGGTCATTTTTTGTAGAATTTCTTTTTTGGTAATAAATTTATTGTGATTGAAATAATTCCATGTCATACAATTCACACATGTAAGCTATGCAATTTAAAATTTTATTAGTATAATCACATGACTATGTAACTATCACCACAATCTAATTTTAAAACATTTTTGTTCCTTCCTGAAGAAGCCCAGTAATCATTCTACACACTCTACCCCAAATACCAGCCCTTGGAAACCACCAATTTTTATTATTACCCTCTGTCTTTATGTATTTGCCTAGTGTATGCACTTCATATAAATGCAGTCCATACATATAGTATTTTGTGACTAGTGTCTTTCATTTAGAATAATTTTTTAAGCTTTGTCCATTGTAGTAAACATCAGTACCTCGTGCCTTTTCAGTACTAAATAATATTTTGTTGCATAATGTTGTATAAATGCACTGTGCTCTGTAAACTGACCCTTAGGTTCTTTATTTCTTCACTGCAAGCCAACAGCCATTAGTTCAAAAGTCCATGTCTTTTATAGCTGCTTAATGCCTTGTCTTCTAAGTTCACTATTTGGGACCCTTCAAAATCCAATTTATCTGACTGTTGTTTATCCCCTATATATCAGTCACACTTTTCTTTTGCTTTGCAAGTTATATAATTGTTGAAAATTGAACTTTATAAATGATATATTGGAGCAGTAGTGGACATTGAACCTCCAATCCCGTTCCCTGGGTATTGCTCTTGTTTTTTGCTTGGTTGTTTATATGGTCAGTGAAATTGGATGAATGCATTCAGAAAAGTTAATTATGTCCACAGTGTGCAGCCTCTGATATCCCTGTTCCTATGTGTTTTCTCATGTGCTCTTTTAACCTGGCTACTTACAGTATTGGCCCTGTGTCAACAAAAGCCACCGACTGGTCAGCAGCTGTGCTTGAGCCTGCTTGGCCAGTTAGATTTTTACCCTCTACCATTGGATACATGTGTGTCTTGTAGCCTATTATCACTGATCAGTGAATTTTCACTTATTTGTTCCATGTTTAGCTGGAGACTAGTACCTGGAAGGTTTCATCTCTAAGTGCTCTTGAGAGAGAGCACAAGGTTGGGGATGACTGTTAAGACTGGTTTCCTAGGAGTTACCCCTGGGTCACAGTAGCTTATTTCTCAGTCAGTATTTGAAGTTGTGTTTAGGCCTCTTATTCCAGTGAGGCTCCGGCCTGTGTTGATGGGTCTGGTGCAGCGAAGAAAAGGCTTTCACCTCTCCTTCATTCCCTCCAGGGATTGCTGCTGACGGAGTGCAGCTCAGGTCATGCGCACAAACTCCCCAACCCCCAGAGTTGACTGATCCCAAAGGGATCTTCTTGTTCATGTCTTTGCCTAGTTCTCTTTATTACACTTCGGGTTGTTCTGCCATTTGCTTTTTATTAAACTTCCGCTTGTTCTGTCATTTGATCTACCTTCTTCTTCATAACTGTTCTCCCCCAAGATCTCCAGTATTTTCAACAGTTCCCCTAGACAAGGAGTTCACATTCTGTTCAAAATAAAGTGTGTTCTCTCAGACACAGTGGTGGAGCTCTTTGTCCTCTGGGCCTTCTTTCTTCCCGGGAGGAATATCCACACCAGTGCAACAGCGCTGGACACAAGGACCCACTTTCCCTGTAGGCCACCCTTCCTCTCCATGGCATTGGTGGTGACAGGAGGTGGCAGCCCTGATCATCTTCGTTTTGCTGTTACAAATGTGGAATCCTTGCCTTTCGAGTGAGCTAGTAGAAGGGATGGGCCCCAGCAATCGCAGCCTGGTGTGTCTGAAGTAGAATTTCACTCTATGAGTGAGGGCTGGTGAGGAAGGGAGGCTAATATTCCCCACCACACAAGCGTGAAGTAGGGTGTCTGCAACAGAGCCTAAGGAGGGAGATAAGAAACATCTCTGTCCTCTTCTTTTCCCAGCTGAAGTCATAGCTCCTGTCTAGCAGCTGGGTGGAGAGAGAGCCTCCAACTTCTTACCTATACCTGCCCAGAGAGTTTCTGTAACACAGACCTGCAATGTACAAATTTAAAAAACATCATTTAAGGAAGCAGGTCATGGCTCAATGTCACAGACTCTTGCCATTCTTACCAAGAATTAGTAGACTTCCTTGAATTAATGTTTCTCTGTTTCTCCACTTGCTGATATGCCTAAGACAATTTCCAGCAACTTAAGATAAATATTTTAAAATAATTTTCTCAGTAAAATTGATTTTGTGCTGTGGAGAGTGTTGACTGATTTCCATTCCACAAGTATGGGGCTCTACTGTTTAGTTTTGTTATCAGAGTGTACCACTTTTTTTGTTTGTTTGTTTGTTTTTTGTCACTCCTGATTAAACTGCATAAGATTGAGAATTCAGGAAGATGGAGTTGAAGGAGTGTGATGAAATTTAAGATTTTTCACAGTCTTGGATGTTTTGCTAGAAAACAAATCCTATGAGATTCAATCCAATCTTACCCTAAGCTGATTTTCTGAGCAACTCTCAATCATTTCCTCCTGGTGGACTTGCTGTAAACTCTCTTTAATCTAGCACAACTAGCATATTTTGCCTTATTTTATGGATACAGAATGTGAATGCATGATAAAAATCCAAACTATTTTCCAACACAAAGTATACTTCTTTCAGGAATTGTGAAATGGTATTCAGAATGGAGATTCTGTGGCTTTCATGCCTTGAATTATTCCTAATACTGAATATTTCCATCATTTACAAAGGTAATCTCTAAAGAGGACTCTAAATGTATTATTTTTCTCCTGCCCTTGTCCCATTACTCCATGTGAATGTTTCCTGGTACAAAAGTAGGTTGTACCATTTTTTAGCCATTAACCAAGCCTCTAGAAAATGAGATCTCTCATTAGCAATATTTTTAAAATTTCTCATTTATTTGACCATAATTTGTCAATTTACAAAAATGATTCTAATTTCTTAGGAATCGATTTTCTACTGAAAGTTTGGTGTTAAAAGCAAAAATCATTGAATGCACTTGAAGATCTAATTGGCTTTATTTAATTATTCGTGAATTAGGCAACATCTCATCTAGCCATGAGAAGGAGCCCTAAGAATCTGTACAAAATGAAAGTTTTTTTTTTTTTTTAAGATTTTATTTATTTATTTTTAGACAGAAGGGAAGGAAGAGAGGGAGAGAAACATCCATGTGTGGTTGCCCCTCACGTGGCCCCCACCAGGGACCTGGCCTGCAACCCAGGCATGTGCCCTGACTGGGAATCGAACCGCGACCCTTTAGTTCACAGCCCGCGCTCAATCCACCAAGCTACGCCAGCCAGGGCGACAAAATGGAAAGTTTTTATAGGCAAAAGTGAGTGGGAAAAAAGAAGTTTCTAGCAAATAATAGATTATTTCAGGCAAAGTCACCCTCCTTTGGGGAAGGGTAGGGAGGAGAGGATATCAGGCAGGTTACTCAGTAGTGCTGAGCAGGCGATTCCAGATTGTCTGGTTATAGGTCACCTTCCTGGGACAATGCTGAAACTGCAAATAAGCCTTGGTTTGCTCTCACAGGGCCTAGCACAAGTGACTCCATTCTGGGCCTGCTGATCAAGTGTGTTGTTCATGTCTTAAAGAAAGGAAGCCCATACCATTGCAAATGTTGTCTCAAATTTGAATATAATCATGCAATGATATAATCCAGTTTCATTTCTGGTAGTTTTGTTTGTTTCCAAGGAATGAATAGTTGCCTCTTTGTTACCTTATTTTTCTAAATACTAATATTAATTCATCAACAAATTCTCCAATGAAATGTGAATTGTTCTCAGTCATCTAAAGATACCATGTAATGCCTTAGTTTGTATCCATTCATTTCCCGTCCTTGGCGTTATACATCTTGGATTCTTTCTTCTGCTCCAGCTGGACTAGTGCTCCCTGAGCCTGCATACAATTGTCTTCCTAAAATTCCCCTGCTGTTTTGCTGGGAATTCCCTTTGCCTTTCTCTTCTGTTAAATATCTTTGTTACAAATCCCAAGTTTTCCTTTTATTTTCTTCAATAAACTTTATTTTTTAAGCAAGTTTAGATTTGCAGAAAAATGGAAAAGAAAGTCCAAAGAATTCACTGTACCCTATATCTACTCACCCCTATGCTTACCATCTTACATTAGTATGATACATTTGTTATAATTAAATAATCAATATTGATGCATTATTATTAACTAAAGTCCATGCTTTATTCAGATTTCCTTAGTTTTATTTAATGTCCTTTTTCTGCTCCAGGATCCCATCCATTACATTTAATTTGTCATGTTTCATTAGGCACCTCTTAGCTTGGACAGCTTCTCAGATTTTTCTTGTTTTTGATGACATTGACAGTTTTCAAGAGTACTGGTCGGGTATTTCATAAAATGTTACTCAGTTGGGAAGTGTCTAATGTTTTTTCTGATGATTAGAGTGATGTTACCGGGTTTTTCAGAAGCTCAAAGAAGTAAAATGCCATTTTTAGAACATCATTATCAAGGGTGTTCTAACAATGCAGTTAAATTTCCACCAGTAATGTGAATATGTTCTCAAATCTCTCATCTGAGAGAGAAAAAGAGAGAAAGAGAGGAAGAGAGAGAGAGAGATTGTGTCCCTTGTTATCATGTTCTGGAAATATGCTCCAAGTTGACATTCCTTCTTGTTTCCGTAATTTTTTTTTTTTCTTGGCTTACTGGAGATATCAGTAACATTTCAGCATATTGATGAAGTAGCTACTGTAGTTATTAATAATGGAAGGAAGCAAAGGAAATCAGCATGATTAAGCATGATCAGCTGGGGAGCATAAGCTTGTTTCACCAGGAACAATTTCAGCTTCACACCTTCCCCAGGGAATCACAGCTGCTGCCCACAAAGAAGATTAACAGCCTCCCTCCCTCAAAGAGGAAAGGACTGTGTTTTCCATCTCCCCTTCCACTTGCCCAGACTGTGGCGGGAACTAAGCACACGCTCAGTACAAAGTCAGAACGGCTCAAGGGCGGTGCTTCTGTGAAGCGCGCATAACAGGAACTGAAATGGTCACCAAAGAGTCCTGACACTCAGCCTAGGGGAGAAGGGATTGCTTGGGAGGGGGAAACATCAGAAGCCCACAAAAGCTTGAGAAATTGATGTTTTTTTAAGT
Organism: Micronycteris hirsuta; assembly: GCA_004026765.1. Taxonomy (NCBI): domain Eukaryota; kingdom Metazoa; phylum Chordata; class Mammalia; order Chiroptera; family Phyllostomidae; genus Micronycteris; species Micronycteris hirsuta. The sequence goes on along the minus strand of PVJI01006472.1, from coordinate 42,902 downwards.
GCCTGGTCTGTCGCAAGCCCAAGGTAATATAACCCAGTTTAACATGGAAGTTCTTTCTTGGTGACTCCCGCTCGCCCAGTTCTTGGCGCATTCCCTCTGTAGTAACCATGCAGATCTGGCAGCTGCATAGCCCAGCAGCTGCGAGACTCAAAATGCTGGCTGCAGTTGGGAGCTTGGGTAAAGCAGCACAGTCGGAAACAGCACCAAGCTACTTGGATGGGGACTGAGACCGCTTAGCAGCTGCCTGTGGGCTCCAAAGGACTAAGCTTTAATATGAAGCAGAAACTCTGGACACCGGCCTCTGTTTTGGCCTTGATGAAGATAAGTTTGGACTTTTCCATGGCAGCATGATCAGAGATGGGACACAGGGGCAGCTTTTTATTTCCTCCTGAATAAATCTTGCCACACCACAATCTCTGGTGCTTGGGCCTGTGAAATGCTTTTCTCACGATCCCATGAATGAGCCCCCCTTCCACTGGGAAAAAAATGTACATGTATATATGCATATACAAGGTATGTCCAGACACATCCAGCCATTGTTAATATAAGGAGAATGGTTTGCACAACATCCATGTAACCTGGCAGCCAAAAAGAGTGGGCTGGAATGTGCATGCGTGAACAATGACCCCTTTGCTGACTAGTCAGGGGGAGGTGGTAGACACTGTTGAGTGAGCATGTGTACTGTGTAGCTATCACATTCAAAATGACTGAGTGAGTAGAACAGATCTACATCAAATTTTGCACTAAGCTTAAACATTCTCTGTGGAAACTGTTTGGATGGTTCAGAAGGCCGCAGCTATGGGCAATTGGTGATTGGCAGCTTCGTCACAACGTGCCCGCTTATGCATCACATCTCGAGCAGAGTTTTTGGTGAAACATCAAATCACACAGGTGACTCAGCCCTTCCTACAGCCCAGATGTGGTGCCCTGTGACTTCTGGCTTTTCCCAAAACTAAAATCACCTTTGAAAGGGCAGAAATTTCAGACTGTTGATGAGATTCAGGAAAATATGACGAGACAGCTGATGGTGACTGGGAGAACTATATGAGGTCCCAAGGTGCCTACTTGGAAGGGGACTGAGACATCATTGTCCTATGTACAATGTTTCTTGTATCATGTATCTTCTTCAATAAAGGTCTCTATTGTTTCATAGTGCATGGCTGGATACCTCCCGGGCAGATCCCGTACGTATGCGTTAGAGAGTAGTATGTGCCAAGTCAGAGACTAATGGTCAATAAATTCCATAAATTAAGATCATAGAGGAATGATCACCTCCAGGCATCTTTATTTTACTTCTAAGAGACAGTGGAAATTGGTTTATCGTCTCAACTTCTTGGTGTCAGATTAATAAAACAAAAGGGTTGGGGTTGGGGCTTTGCTGCACAACAGAAATGGCCAAATTATCTTTTGATGTGAGTTTACTAAGACCAACTGAGCTTTAGTAGAAATGTCTGCTCATTCCTAAGGCAATCTAAGACCTACTTTTATTTCTTGGACAAAGGTAACATTTTTTTATACATAACAATATCTCCGTTAAAAATTTGAGATAAATTTCCCAGAACTCAAATTCTTAAATTATCAGATTGGCCTGAAATCTTTAAATGATTATTGAAGATATTATTTATAAAATATGAAGCAGAAAACTTAAAATGTAAAGTTAAATAACTTTTAAAACACGTTTTTAAGGTAAAGGTTTATTTGAGGCCAGATAAAGTTTATTTTTGACATTTCAATAATTTGGGGGTTATATACATTATTTTGTCCTGTTTTTGCTGTATGAAAAAGAAGGCCTCTCTCTGTATTACTTCAGATTAAAAGACCATTTACTTCGTGAGAAGGGAGGGGATGTAAACATATATTTTTTAAACCTTGTAATTAAAAACATCACACCAAAGGCACAGTCACCAGGAAAGTGTTATTCAACACCCAGGCAGCCGTAGACAGTGACCCATTGCAGGGAACCATTTGTAATAATCGATGCATGTCAGTATATAAAAAATCTTCTAACAAAGATAGACCTTGCAGTATAATTTATATAAAATACAATTTTTTAAAAATCAGAAGCTATTCTGAAAAGAAAACACACCCAATACTAAATAAATAACAGAGAAGCCACAGCCTTTGGATAACTCTTAGCTTTGGACACTCTTAACGGGAAAGCTGCCATTGGCTACTTTACATCTGAGTATCCCCTGCTTTGAAACACGACCATTAAAAACAACAACAACCCCCTTCTGCTAAAAGGACTATTGGGCTCCAGAGACTCATCATCAGCTTTGGAAAGTGTTTGAAAGCCACGTTGGCTCTACAAAAGTTTAGGCGTAATAGACAAATATAAATTTTTAAACACTGTGTCCAAATCCAGTATATGGAATAACACACACCGCTGGTGATGCTCTTTGTAACACATATGTCTTCTTTAAGGTTCACACGTTACATAGGGTGCTGACACCTCAGAGTAAGTCTGTTATTCTTGCTCTTAGGACAGCACCGTTGGTGCTGAGGCAAAGTGTGCCCAGGTTGATGGCTCTGTAGTTTTTCTTGTAATTCAGGCAATGTTTCATGCTTAAGGGAGATGTTTTTCTTTCGGCTAAGAATCGGAGTCCTTCAATCTCCTTGCATACTTTTGTTGTGATACCACACTTTAAAAGCTCCCTGGCTGGAGACAGTGGCCAGAGGCTGGGATCTGCGGGGAGCAGCATCCTGTGCTGGAAATAATCTCTTCATCTCTTCAGTAAAGGACTGCAGTGCTGTAGAGTCTTGGAATGGATTTTAGGATTCTACTGCAAGGATGTGAGTTCCGAAATGCACACACACACCATTTCTCATTGAATGGTGAAATAGAAAGTATTTTATTTTGTCATGTATATAGCTCCACAGACATAATAGCATTTTTTTATCCTGTTCCCACAGTTCAAATGTTACTGAGCAGACACGATTTAGCGCACAACGATGCTGTGACTTCACTAAAAATTATTCCTCAGATCTGCCTTATTCTAGAGCCCATCATTTTTATGATTTGTTTATATCAAGGCTGGGAGTGACCACCGAGTTCGGAGTTGTCAAGTACATTTAACAGGCTGCCTTCTCATCTGATTTTTCCAGCACGGCATCCTCATTTCAAGAGAACTGGAAGAAACCTACACAGTTGGAAACTACTTACCTTCCTTTTTGTGCAACACCTACATTGGGTCACCTGGCCTGTCTAGTGCCTTGATGGGTGGATTAGCTGGGTTGCTGTGCAGTTTCTTAATGTTCAGCTGCCATCTGATCCTATTAACATACCGGTCCTGTCATGTATTGCTTTTAGGTTTTTTTTTTTTTTTTTTTCCTGCTTCTTCTTAAAAGTATGTGTCTCCTTTTAGATCCTCACAGGGAAGTGCTGGGAGTCCTGAGTACCCTGACTTCAAAGGAACTATATTGATCTGACAGCTTCGATCCTCAAATTTTACAGAAGATCTAAATCAATCTAAAAATAATTAAGCTGCCCAATATTGAATCACCTGTGTAGCTTTGGGAAAAGAATTTAGAACTCAGGTCTTTAAGTTTATAGTGTCTGTCTTTCCAGGACTTGAAAGCCTTGATGCTTTCATCTCTTTACACATTCATTAATGCAGGGGCAGCGCAGGAGAACATCCAAGGGGATGGGCTCTGCAGCCAGACCGCCCAGATTCAAATCTGCCTCTATGTGTTAATTTCTGGTCCACGTTCAGGCCCTTTAAATACTTTGTTCCTGTTTTATCTGTGACATGAGTAAAATAATAGCACTTCTTTCACAAAGCAGTTGTGTAGATACAGAAAATCCAACGCTATGTGAAACAAAGTAAGTTTTCAATAAAAGTCAGCTATTATTGAATGGCTAATTCACTCAAAATGAAATATGTACTTGGTACCTAGCATATGCCAGATACAGCAAGTCCTCAAATGACACCATTTTGTTCAACCTTGTTTTGTTATAATGTTGATGAGGCACTTAAACTCGTTTATATTAATTAGCTGTGGTTAAGTGGGTTTCGGTAAACACTGTTTTGTGCCCGTTCCAAGAAGACATTGACAATGTCAGGCGAGGATTTACTGCAAGAGGTGTTTTTGCCACAATCATAGTCCCTCTTCACGCCACCTAGAAAACAGGAACAAATCATTATATAAATGTGCCTATAACATAAATTACTTCTACTACTATTAATAAGATTTATTTGGTAAAGCGTTTGAAGAGGAGAGAATGGCAAGGGTCTAGTGGGCAGAGGTAGATGAGGCCTGTTAAATTGTGAACATCAACGAAATCCTGAACTTTAACATCTTTTCACTCAGCAACTTTGAAATATGTAATATAATATTGTTATCTAAAGTCGCCATGCTATACATTAAATCTCCAGTGTTCAAGAAGGGTTTACATTTTTAATTACAGATGTTTTTTTTTACTACAATGCAATATCTGAGTCCCTAAAAACCCTTTCATTCTGCAGAATTCACCTTAAAATAGAAGCACTCATGAAAAAAAAAAAAGTAAGACTGTGCAGATCCCAAAACCTATGCAATTACTCCTTAGCAATCATCACCTTAATGAAGATATTAGCAAGAGTAATCCGCTGATAAATATTTCTCTAAATATAAGATTATGTTTTAAAGAAATGGGAAAATTAATTTGGTGGCAGAGATAAGTGAGGATCAGCCTCCTTAGGGAAGGAGGCAGAGAGATATGTACGCACACACAAAATAGAGACGCAGCAGGCTAAGGTAGAGGGAGAGTCCAAAGAGAGACAAAGGAAGGAGCAGAACATGGACCTGGGGGAACAGGAATTGTGTTCCGTGCTGTAGTCCTATGTGGTGCCCATTAACCTGAGCCTTTTTACAATGTTTTGTGTGTAGCTGATGCATTTGGTGATGTAACTCTCTGTTGTGCTGGGAAATTAGCTTAAGAAACAACATGCATTCCATGCTATACTCATATTCTCGTCTCCTTACCAATCCTTTGTAAATTAATCCCCTGATGTTGGAGACACACATTCTAGTTTAACAGATGGGGAATGGCATGGGTAGGTTAGAATTTCTGAAAGATTACTCTAGTAGGGAATCAAAACTCGGATTTTAGATGCCTTTCACTCCAACTGGGAAAGGGTAGTTAGAATCAGATGGTGACAGTAATGATGAATATAGTCAGATGTCCAATATCAATAATTTCTACTATAAAATAAGAAGGCACTGATTTAGAGAATTCACCTTAGGTGTCAATGGTCTTTAATATTTGATTTTTGATACCTCACATCCAAAAAAAAAAAAAAAAACTGGAGAAAATTTTCTAGATCAGGAAAGCAGAAATACAATCTAATTTGTTCCCTATGCTAGACTGTGTTTGGGCAGTTCAAGTTCTAGCCTCCATCTTTGCTATTGGTAATGACCTCCCCTTGTGCCTGAGCTTGCCTGAGCTAGGATTAAAGAAAGTATAGGAAGAAACATGGAAGACACTAACGTGTTGGATGTCTCTGTAAGCAACTTAAACTTGAACACAGATGAGGGAAATATGCACAGTGTGCTTACACAGGCTTACTGAAAACAGTTGCAAATATTCTCTAACCTCTTAAAGATGCTGTCACACAGATCTGATGCTGTTCATGTTTGATATTTCATCTGAATGCTAATAACCTCCAATTATTAAAATGTTAATAAAGTTTATTTTTACCAAGGACATGCAATTCATTATGATAAGGTATTGCAGAATAAACCTGTTTTATAACAAAAAATAAATAAATAAATAAATTGCTTAAGTAAAAATCACAGTTTGTCACTTAAACTCTATTGTTTAAGCTGGTACTGTTCAATATAAAATATTGCAAACCACAAGTATGAGCTAGGTATATAATTTAATTTTTTCTAGTAAACACATTAAAAAGTAAACATAAATTGATAAAATTAATAGTTATTATTTAACAGTATTATCATGTCAAAAAGTAATAAATACAGAAATGACAAATGCAACATTTTATTTTTTTAAAGATTTTATTTATTTATTTTTAGATAGGGTAAGGGAGGGAGAAGCAGAGGGAGGAAAGCATCGATGTGCATTTGCCTCTCATGCGCCCCCTACTGGGGACCTGACCTGCAACCCAGGCATATGCCCTGACTGAGAATTAAACCCCTGACCCTTTGGTTTGCAGGCCAGCACTCAATCCGTTGAGCCACACCAGCCAGGACAAGATATTTTAAATTCACATTTTTTGTACTAAGTCTTTGAATTTTGGTATACAATTTGAAAGTGGAGCACATCTCAATTTCAAATTGCTGAATTTCAACTAAATAACCACATATGGCTAGTGGTCACCATATTAGACAATTAGGTCAAAGTTAACTTTTATTAACATTAATTCTCCAGAGTGAAAAGATGCAATAAAGCATATACATATACTACTTATGTGTTTTGTCTAAATGTTACATCCTTTAAAACTATAAAAATACCACAAACAAAAACAAATGAGCAATATAGAACCAGAGACATGGAGATAAAGAACAAACTGGCAGTGACCAGAGCGGGGGGCGGGGGTTGAGGGAAAATAGGGGAAAGAAGGGAAAAGGTCTAGGCAAGGACCCTTATTACCACGTATAAAGGACCCACAGTGCCCTGGCTGGTGTAGTTCAGTGGATTGAGCGTGGGCTGGGAACCAAAGGGACCCAGTTCGATTCCCAGTCAGGGCACATGCCTGGGTTGCGGGCCAGGTCCCCAGTGAGGGCCATGTGAGAGGCAACCATACATTGCTGTTTCTCTCCCTCTCTTTCTCCCTCCCTTCCCCTCTCTCTAATAATAAATAAATAAAATCTAAAAAAAAAAAAAAAAAAAGGACCCACAGTAATGCACAGCAGGGTGGGGATCTACAGGGGCGGGGCAGGAGAGAGCGGAAATGGGCTGAGGGAATCAGGACAACAGTAATTGAACAACAATTTAAAAAAAGGGAAAAAAAGAAACAAGTACCATGTATTATTTTATTTCTCTTTTTGGGAACATCATTAGAGAATACTTTTAGAGTATAATTTATGAACACTCCTCACCTCACATCTTATGAAAGTATTAACAAGAATAAACCAATAATAAATATTTCTGTAAATACTAGATTGCTTCTGTTTATGATATACCATCTTATCTCAAGCACGGGGAATTGCTTCCACATTAAATGTTGAAATTTGAACATTTGTGAAGAGTGAATGGTAATTTTCATTGTATCATATGTAACTGAATAAAGCATTCAGTTATGAATTGAATTGCAACTGACAGGTGAACAAAATGACCTGTTTTATAGATGTTTAATTAAATGTGTATTGATTCGATTTTAGTTCTCTTATTTTGGGAGCATTATATATAATTTCTGGCCTCCAACATTCTTGGCCTTTGAAAACCTCATAGGCTGTGGGCATTGTGCCCTAGTGCCAAATGTACAAAGCCACCCTGGCTCAAGCAGCGCTTGTCCCTCGCCTGCTTGCAAAGTACAGGGACGCTCTTGTCCCTGTAGTTCTCAATGTAATTATCACCCATGACAAGCTTTTACCAACGTTAGTTTGCTAACTTTTCTTTTAACATTTATCAAATTCTTTACTTGTGTTGCTTTTGACAATGACACACCCTGAAGTAGTCAGATTTGGGTTGAAGGGGATGGTATCTGTGACGTTGGGTCTACTTTGCCGTGACAACAGAATGCAAAAGGCTTCATTTGTTTTCTTTTCCATATTTTAAATGATGACAAGAAAAAACATGCATTTTTAAACTGACGGCAATCATTAAGTTTTAACTTTGAACGATGAAGTTTGTTAATTATGTTATATATTTACAATTCCTAGTTTTCCACTTGTATTACTTGAAAACAGAAGTTAACTTTAAAACATCCCATTACATAGTTTAAAACGAAAATGTGCAGAGTTGAATTTTTAATTGTATCTGATTAGTTTGCTAACTTTAGTTTTGCATCAGCATATTCCGTTTGCTCACTTTCATGGCAGTGGCAAATTTGCCTTCATCTATTTACTTGACTGTCAATTTGTTCTCTGTTTCTGATTTAAGAGAGACAATGATTGTGACTGTTTTCTTATCTGCTATATAACAAATGACCTAGTACATTGTAGGTGCTCAGTGAACCTTAGATAAATGAATGAAAAACAAATGTTTGTTATCAAGTGATGTTCAAAGCTCATTTTACCTAAATGCAAAGGAGAGGGTTTCCACAGGGTCAGTTCAAGGTTGCTCTGACCTGGACCCCATCTACAAAATAATTCCCACATATCCAGGGTTTCTGCTATACCAAGGCTAGAGAATTTTTTTTTTGTAACTTAAAGCTTATAAAGCCATCTAATAATTTATTAATCATTCATATTTTATGGAAATCATTTACATTTATAATTAGTAATCTATCTTGTTTTTTTCCCCTACATGTCTTATTCTTTGTATTATCTAGTGGGGAATCTTTTGCTTTTTAAAAATCATTTTCTTTTTTCCTTGTTCTCTAAATCTCTGGTTCTCAGTCTTGGCCTGTTTTATTCCTCCAGGGAGATATTTGAAAATGCCTGTAGATATTTTTGTTGTGGGTAGGATGCTATTTTGTTGTCTACTGACCAAAGGAAGGGAAATTCTTTAAAAAATCATAAAATGGACAAGATAGTTCCCCAGTAGCAAAGAATTATCCAACCCCAAATGTCCATAGTGCCGAGGTTCCAAAACCTTACTCTCAGTTCACTTTAAAAACACTGATCCCTGGCCCAGCTGGAATAGCTCAGTGGATTGAGCAGGGGCTGAGAACCAGAGGGTCCCGGTTCGATTCCCAGTCAGGGCACATGCCTGGGTTGTGGGCCAGGTCCCCAGTGAGGGCCCTGTGAGAGGCAACCATACATTGCTATTTCTCTCCCTCTCTGTCTCCCTCCATTCCCCTCTCTCTAAAAATAAATATAAATTTTTAAAAAATCTTAAAAAAAAACACTGATCCCTGTTTTATTTCTAAAAGGACTTTAAAAAAAATCAGATCCTTCTGTTTATGATACACCTTTTGCCTCATTGCAACTAAGACTTTTTCGAATCTGTAAAATGCTTAGTTTATTAAAGTTAACAGGTTGAATAGTAATGAACATTTATCAATATAATTTTCTAAAAATCTTTCCTCTTTTTCAAATGTTGCCAGATAAAATGAGAGTTTTGATGTCGACCATGTAATTCTATCAATTTAATGCATCTTTATTAATCTGTTTTATAGGTCCCTTTAGATGGAATATAAAGCTGCAGAAACCTTTTCATCAGAAGGATTAATGCCTGCATTATCATTTCTGCAATAAAACAGAACGCTAAGTGGTGGAGGCCACAGACACCTCAAACCTGGATTCCACAATTCTGCATTAAGTGCTGGGGTTTGTATTACTCTGCCGTAGGCAAGCCTTTGCCAATGCTTACAAGGAACTGTTTATCCCTGCTTCTCTGGGTCCTATTTGATGGAGGTCTCCTAACACCACTTCAACCACAGCTACAACGAACTTTAGCCACAGAACCAAGGGAAAATGTCATCCACCTGTCAGGGCGGCGATCGCATTTCCAACGAGTTAAGCGTGGCTGGGTATGGAATCAGTTTTTTGTGCTGGAGGAATACATGGGCTCCGAACCTCAGTACGTGGGAAAGGTAATGGCCTGTTTCTTTTGCCAACCACTTGACAACCAGGGGGGTTGTGTGGTGCGCACTATGAGTGGATGTTTTGCACAAGGGTTGAACGACCAGTGGCTGGAACACTGGAAATAAACTCAGGAGCCCTGGTTTTAGTTCCTGCCTCAGTGAGCCGAGTAAGCTGTGGAATAGCATTCAATCCCTGTTTTCTTTAGTTAGCCTGATTGTTTTCATGAAATCAATATATAGTTTGTTTCCTTTTTGATATTCTTCGATAAACATAAAGTTAAAATATATAAAAACTCATTAAAAGCGTTATTATAGTACATTATTTTTTACAGACATTCAGAAATTATTTTCCAATGAGAGGCATAGAAAAAAAAAAAAAAACAGGTATAAATACTCTAAACTTCTGTTGCTTTCTTTGAATGACCAAGATGTCGGTCTTCCTCACCTCCTTAAAAACATGGTATATAATTAGAATTGTGGTTCTGAAGTATTTGAGTTGGCTTGATTGTGCTTTATAAATAATTTATTTACTATATGCTTTGCAAGCTATTTATGAAGCTATTTATGGACAAATTAAAAAATGTTGGAACCCAATACATACACATCAATATTCAACACAGCACACAATTTTCTAGTCACATTTCAAGTTTATAGAATTTATTTTTTTCACAAAATAGTTTATCCTTTTCAGCCCATTTGTGCTTTATTGCTATTTTTCTTACATACAAATTTTGACCTATGCTTAGAATAGATAGAAGTCATCAATGACACTGGCAATTTTTTTAAGAAACATAACTATTTTATTTTATTTTGATCTTGTTAATTCTGTTTTTATTTTTTAAATATTTTTCACGGTTTTAAATAATTAACAACAATAATAGTAATAATAATAATAATAATCAGTAATAATAATAAAAAATATGCGTGAAGAGAGTTTAAAAGAAATCCAAGGACCAAAAAAGGAAACCATAGTAAAAGAATATTAGGAAGCTGGTATAGAGAAGAGTATGTATCTTGCACATTAAAGTTCTCAGAAATTTCTGGAAGCCTACACTAATGAGAAACATGACACATCTTATGATTTCAATGTTAGGTCAAAGAAAAAAAATCCATTCAAGACCTTGATTTTTTGTGTTACATTTTTGGAATTTTTTGGAAAAAGTACTTAAGGGATATTGAATAATACATTGCAGAAGGTCATCAAATAGAAACCTTTGTTGCAAGTGAATATATATAGTCAGGGTTTCACTAAGGTATATGCGCTAAGTAAAATATTTCATGTGGCGTACCTATCTATCTATTGATATATCTATCTATCTATCTATCAACCTATGTCTATCCATATCTGTCTATATAGATGTAGATCGATCAATTGATAGATAGATACAAATAAAGTCACATCAAATCAGCATTTGAGCACCATCCTGACAATCCGGTTTCTGGCAGTCGTGTGAGAAATCTTCAGTGCCATTCAGCAGAAGCAGTGTTCTTGCCAGGACTCCCACCTACTAGGAATCGGGCTGATCATGTGGCCCAGGAACAACTCCATAGGTCCAGCACCGGGCATGGGGTGAGCTCTGAAATTGGGGAGAAAGTCAATTTCTTATTAGACACCGATGGGAAAAATGGGCACTGAGGCCCCAGCAGCTCCAGTCCAGCCCAGGGCACGCCACCCAGATGACCCGGCAGCTCACAGGCTAGCCTGGGCACAAAAACAGTCTCAGCAAATCCTGACAAAATACTAGAAAACATGGAAGTCCCCTGGCATTACTGTACAGTGCTTCTACTTACATGATTTCTCCATACGATCATGGAATATAATAAATATTTTCACTAAAATATTTTTTACAATGAGATGGGTTCTTGTTATGCTGGTACACTTGCTTTTGATCAGTTGATTTAATGTAAGGTTTGAGTTTTGAAAACCGAGACAAATGAAGGGGCAACATAGCTCTCACACGTGGCAGTTCTCTCAGCTACGCCTGTGACAGAGTTGGGCACAGAGTCAAGGTTTTTGACAAACGTCAGGAGAAAAGGTGTGCTCTGGTCTGGGGGAAAGCACATCTATAGTCTTTAGCTGAAATTTGAGGTAAGGAAGTTGACATTTCATGGAAAAATTAAAGAAACTACTTCTAGTGGTCCTAAGAAAGTAGAGGAGTGTTTTACCTCCCAATGGACATTAAGCAAACGGAACACGACTTTTGCAAGTATTACAGAATTCTACTAACGTAAATAGAATGGAATGTATCCAACTCACTTAAAAAATGAATTAGAATTTTTAAATAGATTAAAAAGAAGGAGCTATAAGATCGAAGTATTATAAAATTAAGTCATTTTCACAGGCACTTGGCTCTCTGCATTTATAAGGTATAATATAAACCCATGGTTCTCAGGCACTGTGTGTTTCTAATGCAAATGAAACAGCAGTTACCAAAATCTCCTTTCCACATGGGACATAGTTAAAGTTTAATTAACTCTGTCTTAATGATTCTGGATGTGGGAATAGTCGAATGATAACATGGGGACCGATTCAAGCTATTATATGTAAGTGTAAACATATAGACATATATTTAAGCTATTGGTTTTTCTAGAGAGGCTTTGATACATTCTATATAAAAAGGAAAGTATTATAAATAATATAGAATATAGAGCTAAAGAAAAAGTCAAGTGCAAAATTGCCAACAAAATGATCAGCGAAACTATGATAATTGTGCTTCAAATTTAACGTCGTTTCTTTGCAACAGAGCGTCTATGGAAAATATCAACTTGTATAGCTCTCATCATTGGAGCTTTACTTATTGAGAGGAAAAATGTATTTCTCTAGGTTCCAATATTTTTAAAAAATTCATGAAGAGATTTATCGGGTGGGAGGTTTCTGAGTGGTTTAGTCGACAGCCTCAACAATTGTTCAAAATGAAGAGACGTTAATGTTGATGTCCTTTCAAGAAAGACCAAACAGTGGTATTGCTTAAGATGGATATTACTTTATGTACAAAGAAAGCACGAGTGTGTCTAGAGGCAAAGCCAATGCTTTCCTCAAATAAACATGTTGGATTTTCTACAAAATAAGATACTGTATTACAGAGTAACAAAGAAAGTAATTTGGGAAAAGTTAATTCACACATTTGCAGTTGCCCAAAGTCTCCATCAGTATGGCCTGCATTATTAATCGCATACGCACACAGGTGCACACATATAAGCTGGGGGCTTACACCTACATGTGTAACAAAGTGCTTACATCTGTGAAGTTCTAACTATGTCATAGACTCAAATCTATGTATCAAGAAAATGCCACTCATTTTATCGTCAAAGAATAATCAGGAAACTGAGTTGTGATTTTGGATAATCTCTGTTGGCAGCAATTCTTAACTTTAAATTGTTAAAAATTGCAAAATCTAAACTGAAACTTATATAAACCCTACCTCCAGAAGCATCTGTTTATTCAACATCTTTTTGATTGATGATGTATTAAAGTTTGAAAAAGGGCTAAGCATTGTGGGGATATATTTAATACGAAGGCCCCTAGATAGCAATTATAGCAGGTAAGCTTTTGTGAGTGCTTCTTTGGGCACTGCTTTCATCACTTTGTATGCATAACCTGTGTGATCTTCACAACAGCACTTTGAAGAACATTGTTACTAACCCCATTTTATATATGGGAAAACCTAGGCACAGAAAGGTTAAGTGGCTTACTCATGCCACAGCACTCAAATGCTGAAACTGGATTTTTAAGCCAGATAGTTTAGCTCCTTTGTACCAGAAAATATCACAGTGTTTTATTTTATAAGAATCTTAAATAACAATAATTGCAGTACTCTGTCAGCTGTACTGTGGTGGAGAACCTATCAGGGATTGAGGAGAAAAAGGGCAGTCTATCACTAGGTCTAAAGGATGGAGGAATTCCCAGATCAGGAAGCACCTGAGGTGGATCCTGCAGGATGACACTACTTTTTCAGAACAGATAGTCAGAGGGAAAAAATGATATAATTTCTTGATTATACTATTCCAGTTGTCCCATTGCCCCCTTCATTCCCCTCTGTCCTGTACCCCTATCCCCCCTGCATTCCCCCCACACCCTGAGAAAACATTTGTATATGCTCTGAGGCTTAAAAGTTCATAGTGGGCCTAAGTAACCGTATTTTAGTATAGTCAGAATGTGATGCTGTTTAAAATAAATAAATGCAGAAAGTATGGAGAAGTTCCATTCTGGTACTAAGATCAGGATTTTTTGTTCTTGTTTATTTTTTTAATTGAAATACAACCGACACACAATGTATCAATTTCCGGTGCACAATGTAATTATTTGATAATTGCATGCCCTGTGAAATGATCAGCACGATTTGTCTAGTTATCATCCATCGCTACTCGTAGTTACAGTACTTTTTTCTTATGATAGGAAATGTATGATTCACTTTGTTATCAGCTTTCAAATATTAACTATATCCATCTCAATGCACATTAATCATTTGTTATTAAAGGTGTCAAAAGCCATTGAAGTATCTTCATTGAGGAGTCATTTAGACAGAATTGCAGGTTTGAAATGGTCACTCGGAGAGCCGTTTAAAAGACCTGCTGGAGACAGAGAAACAAGCACGGAGACAGGGAGTGTATGCAGGAAGAAGTTAGAGCAGCCTTGTGTGAGAAGTAATGAAGGAAACGGAATATTGGGGTTGAAGGTCTGCAAGGTAGACATATAACAAAGGGTTTCAAGATCCATGGGTTATAGGAATAGTAAGAACAAGACAAAAAATTAGTTCAGAATTGCACACAGAGAATAAAAGAGAGGAAGAAGGGAAAAATGCACATATTCCTTACTTCTGTTTTGCTAGTATTTGATGTAGGCTTGGTTCTAAAGGAGGAAAAAAAATGAATATTATTAGATATTATACATCCATAGTTACTTTTAATTACCCAGATGAGCTATCTCATAGATATTTGAATACATTCATCTAGGGTTCACCAACCAGCTGCCAGTAGACATAGAGACATAGGTGATTGGCATATGGGTAGGAATCAAAGTCGTAGAAGTGGGTAACATACGCTAGGAAAAATAACAGAGATGATGTGAGAACCCTGATTTTTAACTGCAAAGTACATGAAGAAGAATTAGGTAGTGTCATGGATAATATATTAAAAGAAAGTTTTAAGAATAATATAAGACAAATCATGTAAAACTGCACAGGTCAAATTAAATAATGACTTGTACTGGTTTGGGCAGTTAGTGAGCCAGAAGTGAGCTTCATCAAAATAATTTTAATGGTTTTCTCTAAGCTTAAAGAAAGGAGAACGTGATAGGAACAGTGGATAGATTTCAAAAGTGTAGAAGAAAGAGACTGATCTATGATATGCCTGATTCAATGTGATAAATACTTCATTAGTTAGTGTTTTCCAGAGAACCAATTGTGTGTGTGTGTGTGTGTGTGTGTAGAAAGAGAGAGGTGAAGAGATAGACATTGAGAGAAAGTTATTTTCAGGAATTTGGCTCACGTGACTGTGTTGATACAAGTCCAAAATCTGCAGAGTAAGCCAGCATGCTGGAGAAGCAAGGAAGCAGTACAGATAAACTTAGTATAGCTATTCTAATTATTCTAATTATTCATATATATATATATATATTTATATATTCTAATTATTCTAATATATATATTTATATATTCTATTATATATTCTAATATTTATATATTCTATATATATATAGAATATATATATTCTAATATATATATTCTTCCTTAAAGGCCTATCTCCTTTTCCCCATGGAGGGTAACCTTGATAAAACCCTTTGAGGAAAGCTGGCAGAAAGATTAACTGTATAAATGTTTATAATTTACAGTATAATGAAGATCTTCCTTACACACTTTCATTCATTTGTGGGGTTCTGGATCTGAAAAATGGCTTGAGTTTGGGAATAAAATGAGGAGCTGTACCCTCTATTCTTATGATTCAGGTTAAACTTTTGCTCACTTGAATAGAACTTTTTGCTTATACAGATCAAATAAGAATTTAATAGTTTTCCTATCCCTTTCACTTCCAGAAACAATGCAATGCCATAGGTCTCAGTGTGTCAGAGTATTCAGATTGCTGCTGTATCTCTGCTGTCCTTTATGGTAACCACATCTGCCTTGCCTTTGACCATTGAATGCTGCCCCTCGGTCTCTGGCACCCCAGAACCCAATTATTCTGATTGCATTTAGATTTGCCAGTTCTCACTGTAAGTTCTGATCTACAGAGAAGAGCCAACATGGAGCTCTTCAAGGATTCTGGAACTCTCTTTTCAAGCTGACTTCTCAGAGCCATGGTGAAAGATGTGTTCACTGGAACCTCCCAGAGTGGGCAAGTGGGTCGTAAATGACAAATTTGTTAGTGTGCCAGTCTCCCTGGGACTTTGAATCTTTCTTCTACAGTAAGACAGTGCAAGTGGGAAATTTCAAATTAATTAATTGTAGGCAACATTTTGCTCCATGTTTCAGCCAAACAAGCTGCTACAGCACTTTTAACCACCAAAATGCAACATTAAATACAACAGTAAATTAAATGCAACACTGAATGCAGGATATTGGCTTTGTTGGCTTGCATCCATAAATCCAGCATGCTCCAACTTTGTTTCTTCCAACGCTAAAAATCATTAACTCCTTTTTTTACTGACTTTTTGAGAGAGAGAGAGATTTGTTGTCCCATTCATTTTTATGTTCATTGGTTGCTTCTTGTATGTGACCTGACAGGAAATTAAACCCACAACCTCGGCATACCAGGATGACACTCTAAACAACTGAGCTCCCTGCTCATGGTTCAAACTTTTAATATCTATTCTTACATGTATTTTTTTTTAATTTCTCTCTGCATAAATTAGAAAATTCTAGTAGTTCTTTTGGTGTGTAACACATTTCCACATGGATTACACTGTGTACCTGACCTTTCACATCTTCCTGAAACTTGAATCAATATGCAGACTTACAAGTCAAGAGAAATGGTGAAGATAGGTCCTTGATGAATCAGCAGTGTCTTGTACGACAGTTGGCTTCGGGGAGGCCATGGCCGTTTCCTCAGGCACTCAGGGTTACTTTCCTTCGATGGAGATGGAGAGGCTGCTTTGTTGACCAAACACACTCACAGAATTTCCGGTCTCAACACCCCCAGCTTCCTCAGGATCTTCCCACACAACTGTGTCCCAAATTGCAGGACCCCATTTCTTCACAATCAGAGCACTCACTTCAAAAGTAGACTCACTGTGTGGCTAGGGGTTCAGTTTGCTTTGTGATTCAGCAACTCACAGGATCAGATGCTGGACTTGTTTTTCAGCAATCTCAGCTCTGTGGCTGCAGAGATAAAGTTCTTTCTCTGGCAGGCATAGAAGTCCTCAAGTTACTTACGTGGAACTTGAGTTGGGAATTCAAATCCCTGAGCATGTTTATTTCTTTCCGTACTTTTTCCAATGCTGTAATCTGAAAATGTGTCCCCAAATCCATGTATTGAAATTCTAATGCCAAAAGTGGGAATACTAGGGAACAGGGCTTGTGAGAAGTACTTCTGTCATAGGGATGGGGTCCTCACAAATGAGACTAGTGGCTTTAGGAAAAGGCCACAGAACTCCCTGGCCCCTCCTGCCATGTGAGGACGCAGCAAAGTCTACCACCCAGAAAAGGGCCATTATCATATCATTCTGATACCCCGACCTTAGACTCTTAGCTTCCAGAACAGCAAAGGTAAATTTCTGTTGTTTATAAGGTAATGGCTCTATTGTGTGTTGTTATAGCCATTCAAACAGACTAAGACATCTAGCAACATGAAGAGCAACCAGCCATATCATTACAATCATGAGTTTTACAGAAATGTATCATATGCCCCGACTGGTGTGGCTTGTTCGGGTGTCATCCTGAATAGCTAAAAGTTGCCAGTTCCATCCATGGTCAGGGTACATAGGTGGGTCGTGGGTTCAGTCCCCAGTCGGAACACTTATGAGACACAAGCAATTGATGTTTTTCTCTCATGCTGATGTTGTTCTCCATCTCTTTTTCCCTCCATTTCCCTCTCTCTAAGAATAAATAAATAGAATCTCTAACAAAAACGTATCATATAAATGATCACTCAAATTCTTGCCTTTTGTAAGTGTTTA
Organism: Micronycteris hirsuta; assembly: GCA_004026765.1. Taxonomy (NCBI): domain Eukaryota; kingdom Metazoa; phylum Chordata; class Mammalia; order Chiroptera; family Phyllostomidae; genus Micronycteris; species Micronycteris hirsuta. Next base: position 25,160 of record PVJI01006472.1, on the reverse strand, counting down.
ATTAGGAGTCTCCAAGGGTGATACTCTGCATCTCTCTATTGATATGCCCCCTCAGAGACCACCAATGTTGTCTTCAGTATGGACAATAGCGTCATTAGTGTTTTTAATTCTTATTCAATGAGAGAGTCAGTTCCAGAAACCACAGAACCGACTAGGAGAACACATCTGTCACTCCTGGTACCAAAATTTGTATCAATGAGGGATCTTCAGAGAATCAAAATCAATAGGATATATATGGCTTGTATATTTGTATGCTACTGAGGATATAAAAGTAAAAAATCTTTAGGATTGGCAGACAGGCAGGGGACCAAGAAAGAGCTGTAGTTTGAGCTGCAAGGTTTTCTGCTGGCAGATTTCCTTCTTGACTGGGAGAGGCCAGTCCCTGTTTTGTTAAGGCTTTCAGCTGGTTGGATACATTATGCAAGGTAATCCATATTTCTCAGAGTCCACCAATTTGAATGTTAATCTCATTAAAAAAACACCTTCTCAGAAACACCCAGAATGATGATTAATCAAATATCTAGGCACCCTGGGCATCCTATGTTAACACTAACAATTAGTTTTCACAGAAATGTTAGATCGGTTAGATGCTGATGAAGATGAGACAGCCAACTATCCAGAAGAAAGAAGTGCAGGTGACTCCTAGGATTCAAGGAAGATCACTTTTTACAAGATTTTCAGGTGGTGGAACTAACAGCAACGTGTGCTTTTCTTCACCATCAAGACACTCTAGGGAAGGACAAAGAGGAGCAGACGATTGTATCAATTCATCGTTGCAGAATGATAGGCCCCTTGTGACGGAAGAGAGGGAAGGGTACTGAGAAAGAAGTCTAAGAGAAATCAAGGTCACATGACAAATATTAAGGTTCCAAAGAGATCTTGCAGCAAAAATATGGGCTTTTCTATGTATGAGAGTCAAGGCAGTGACAATACACATTTTGGGAATCATGTGAAGGATTTGGTTTTGGATTAGTAAAAAGAATAAGAGAGGGAAATGATAGAGATAGTAAGACAGCTTATTAAAATAGCTATAATTGCAATACAAAATAGTGTCTACCTGGAATTTCTTCTAAATTAACACAATGTTACAGGAATAATTTGATTATATCCCTTTGCACGGAATATAATGCAAATTACACAATAAAGTTATACTGACACATTTAAAAGACATTTTTGTGGTCCAAGTTATCATCTATCTATTTATCTGTCTATCTAATTATCTATCTATCTAAAGTTATGTAGCTTTAAGAGAAGCTCATAATGTATCATTCAATGTCAGAGTTATCCCTGTTCATTTGAGATCAAGGTTCATTGTACTAACTCAGTCTTCATACAAAATTTAAAACCTTTTTCATCCTCTTGACTCCTGCCTCACTTACATATATGAGAACGCTTGCAGAGTATTCGAGTGCCCTAAATCAAGGTCTTGTTTTTAATCCTTCCAGCTGCCAAATGTATTGACCTGGCTGCTAATCAAAGCATCTTGTGCTACCTGTTCTTTCTGTAATAAAACATCAGAAGGAATCTTTAGATAAGGGTGATATTTTATTGTACACCTTGGTTCTTCATCATATCCTTGAGTTTTATAGTTTCTTTCAATACATCAGGATATCTTTGAACTAATCATCATTGAATGTGACTAGATAGCAATATGTTTAAAAGGAAAAAAAAATGCTTGAAATGTAATTCGAACACTAAACACAATAAAGTACTTTTCAAATAGTCAAGGCCCATTGTATGCCAGTTCTCTCTCCTTTACAATTTATTTTCTGCTTTTAGCATGCTCTTTATAATAGCGATGCCGTAAAGCTTGAATGTGTTTACTTTAATTGAGTCACTAAGACCTTTAATGAAATTTAACTATCTTTAAGTCAATGTATGAGTCACTAAGGCTGGAATTTCAAAATAACCTGGACAGCATTAAGATTTCAGCACTATTTTTATGTTTCTCTTTCTTCTCCTTTACATCTCTTCCTCATCCTGCTGTTTTTCCTCTCTACGTCTAATTATATTTCAATCTTGTTTTGCGCATATTGCTTAACTATAGTTATATAATAGCTGGGATAAACAGTAAAGAGGCTTTCATTCAAATTCAAGGTGTTTAAATAATTATCAAAGCAAAAATGCTTAAATGCAACTGTGCCAATTCACACTAATAACATAGTGGGATATCACATACTCAGAGTATTCATTCACCAGAAATATTTCAAGTGCAAATGTCACAGTGTCACAGTACATTTCCTGGAGCATGCGTATATCTGTGTGTGCATGTGTTATTGAAATATTTTCTACAAAATATTAGTTGGATTCCTTGGAAAATGGTGCTGTCTTTGATCTAACACAATGAACACCTACAACTTGCATTTTATACCAGGTGATAAGAGATAGAACCTACTAGAATTATTAGAGAAGTACCCTGGGAAAGGCCACCTGTATGAAAAGATAACCAAAATAGGGAGTACAGAGTGATAAAAATGCCAATAAAAAAATCCAAGTTTAATGTTCTGCTATTTTAACAAGATTGAGTTTATGAACATATACATGGTTATATATTCATTAAAATGAACTTGAGATGTGATAAACATCAAGCATAGTACATACATAGATAAGTATTCCTCTTTCTTGACTCTGAAAAAAATGACATGACTGTCATGGAAGGGACCATCCCTATAGATTGTATTGTTCGTGAGACACCACATATTTTATTGCTACTGACATTTAATTACTTTAACTAACATACACAATTACTATTATGCAAGTAATGCTGGAATTTCCCACAGAGGTGGCCTAAAAGAGATTTCCTATAAAACATATATCAGTGTAACCACTGTCGACTAGACTCTTAATGTATACTCATGTTCATTATTAAAAAATGCCATTGTTTCATATTGGTATATGTCAATTTTCAAGAACAGTTAGTCTCCCACAGTTTCATGAATGTTGGAAGAAGACATGAGATACCTGGATGAGACAAAAGGGATGTTATCACTCACAGCAGAGCACAGCACAGCACAACACAGCACACAACGTGAGCATCGTGTGTTGGGTCAGTTTTCAGTGCCCCGTGTACCAGAGGGGCAAATGGACGGGCCCAGGTGGGTGCTGCGCATGCAGTGGGCTGAGCTGTGCGAGAGGGACCTGGAAAGCCCCACCCTTTTCTTGGGAAAGAGACATTATCTCTGTTTTACTGGGTAGTAAGCATGTCTATCTTGTACTCTGGGTCAAGTCACTATCTCAATGTTTCCAGTTGGTTTACTATATGTACAAACATTCTTGGAAGTATAGTCTTAAAAAAAAGACATTGAGTGTTTTCTGTGGAAGACCTGTAGGAACATAAGGGACAATGAAGAGTTGTCTCCAAGTGCTATGCGGTGTGTTGACTCACTAAAGCAACACCATATAATAGTCGAGTTAAAAACACTTTAAATGCTTTTTTTTAACATTTTAATTCTTCATTCTGTCACTTAACCGAGTTGCTTTGTCAGTAGACAAATTATGACTGCCTCCTCTCTCTCTCCCTTTCTTTTATTCTGTCTCTTTCCTTTTTAAGCAACATTAAAACCATTTTTTTCTGGAGAGCATATCCACTTATATTCTGAATCCTGGACTTAGAATTATAAATATAAAGGAGAGGTGGAGCTGGATATATGAAGAAATGTTCCAGGTCTACTTCTTCTTGTTAGTGATGCTGGTATCCACAAATTAACTATTTTCTCAGTAAGTGTAATCTTTGCAGTATACATACTAATTTTTCTTATCTAAATGATATATAGCTTATCTTTCAGCCACTGGATATGAATAACATTTTGGAATATAACCTCCTTATAATTTTGCTGATAGTCTCACTTCTTATTTAAAATGTAAGAATTACTTTTTTCACCATAAACCGTGATTTACTGTAATAAATAGTAGGCAATTCATATACAATTAAATTTATCTTTATTTTGCAAAATACCAAGGGCTAGTGAACTTTGGGATAATTGTTTGGATGCATTTGTAGGATTTTATCACATAATCAGCGTTCTATCATAAAGAATATGAAATTTTAATCCAGAATGTTGTTTTGAAAGTGCTAGGCATTAAAAGAGGATAATAATATTTTCATCATATAAAAAGAGCTCTAAATGAATTTGTATAGTAAACTTATAAACTAAATAATACATTAGTAGCATTGAAGATATAATTGCAGTTGGGTTGACAATCTTAGCTACTAGTGCAAATATGTTTCACATAATAATCTTTGAAGACATTCCTGAAGAACAGTTCTGAAGCTTTAAGAACAGAATAAATTAAAACACAAGGGGACTGCAGTTTGAAAATAGAACCAGAAGTGTTTGAAAACACAACCCTCCAATAATTATCCATTCAATTGAGACATTTGAGACCAAATGGGAAAATATTTAAAATACTTCAATTATCCACTATATGATTATGATCAGGAAATTCATTAAAATTCCTCCATTGTTTCATAACTGTCCACAAATCAGAACACTGAACTCATGCACTCATGTAGTGCCAAAGAACACGGCAACTAACAATAGCTGAATTTCTATCGAATGTTTGAAGAAACATTGTTTTATTTAAAGAGAGCTTCTTGACCTAGTTAAAGCTTAGTTTTAAAGCTACAGTTGAAAAATGCAAGTGAGATAAAGATAACATAAGTATATATTTATCCATTTCCTTCCTTTCTCCCTCCATCTCTCTCTCACTTTTTCCTTCTTTCTTTTCTTCCTTCTTTTTATTAATTATAAAATGTCTCAAGAGACAAAATGAAAGGGAAATAAATTTAGAGTAAAAACAAAGGCTATTATACCAGGTAAAATGTACAAAAATATGTGTACAAAAACATACCAGACTTCTTTTTAGAGTCATTGAAGATGACTCTAAAAATCCTAAATATATTTTCAAATATCAAAGAATTACTGCAAAGGCACATTTTAGTGAAAGCCCTTGGGTGTCTCTGGGTTGCCTAGAGGACACAGAACTGTGAGTGATGGATTTGACACCCGGGCTGCCCTTAAACAAGTAAAATGCTGTCATTACTCCATGAAAGCTTGGACGAGCACTGGATGTCTTTTCAGTGAAGTGTCTAGCTACCGTGCATTGTGAACCATCAAGGCTTTATCCCCATAGATAGCGGGTAGAAGAAGTGGAAATGAGGAAAGGGTGAAAGAAAGCTGTTTTAGAATCCAGTTATTCCTGAAGAAACTGTTGTCCGCAAACTTCCAGGGTCTGAACTGACCAACTCAAAATCCACCCCTTTTCCTGATCTTATCGTTTTATTTTTCCTGGAAGGAAATAGGAATTCTAAAATTAGGTTTGCTTGAAGAATATATATATTTTTCTCTGTGTAGTTAGCACTGTTTTTTTCTTTTTTAAAAAACAAAGAATCTTAATCACACATTTAGTGATAAGTACGTAAGCAACTCCAAGGTGCTGTTCTGCTTAATAAATGTCCCTGCTTTTGCTACTGTTTACTTCAAGGTCAAAGAGTGCTAGGGAAATCATGTGGGCAATAAAGAAAAACTTAACATTAAAGAGAAGCTTTCAAATCTGAGCAGGTGTAAGGGGTTGGCAAATTATAGCTTTCAGACCAAATCCAAACTGCTACCTTTATTTGTAAATAAAGTTTTCTTGGCACACAACCACGCTTGTTTGTTTCCATATAGTCTATGGCTGCTTTCCCACAAGATGGCAAGGTTGAGTATTAGGATGGAAACAATATAGCTTACCAACTCTAAAATATTTATTATCTGGTCCTTTACAGAAAAAGTATGCTGTTCTTTAATTAGATAATTAGCCTCAAAACAACAAGAATGCTATGTGAACTCGTATTTTTCATTTGTATACACTCAGAACTGTTCTCTCAGTCCTGTCTGTCTGGGGGATTGAGAGGGTCAGTCGTCAGAAATGTGACTTCTGGGAAGGAACCAGTTGGGTGTGCTGGAAGACTTACAGGCTTTTTGTGGCTTTGCATAAGCTTATTGCCTCAGTATCCTCATCATTATAATAGGAACACTATGGAAAGAAAACAATGAGGTTATTATGGAGATTACTTAATCCACAGGTAGGGAATGTACTCAGGTTCTCAGCCAGTGCCATTAACATTGCTGTGCCACGCTCCTACTTTCTTGTCCAGTGTGGAGACTGTAATCTTTCCAATGGCATGTGTGGATGTCAGCTTCAAATAAAAGTGTGTAGTTACATCAGAATGTACAGTTCGCACCTTGGGACAAGAGAAAAGTAAAGGAGAGATCTATCATATTCTATGGAGTAAGTAAGACACAAATTTCCATTCCTACCATTGCCTCTGAGGTTACCATGAACCTCCCAGCATGCCCATGACCCAATCTCTTGTTTCCTTACCTAGGTGTACCCATATGACCAGAGCAACAGTATCTTGGACACACAGTCACAATAAGTAGGGATATTATTACCAGAAGTCATAGTTCATTTTGTTAAGAGCGCAGTGATCCCTATTATAAAGCAAGGATGAAACGTGTTCATTCAGGGTTTACAATGTAGTGGGGAAGTCAGGTTAAAACAAAATATGTCCATGTGAACAAATAAAATCAAGACCAGCATCTTGTAGCACACCAAAGATAAAATAAATATCACTATGATTAGTGGACAAAAATAATTTAAACACTTATTAAAACTCTCACTTTATTATATACTTTTCTTTTTTTCATTTTTTAAATTTTATTGTTGTTCAAGTACAGTTGTCTGCCTTCCCCCCCACCTCTCCCCACCACCCCAGACATCCTCACCTTTCACCCCCAATTCCATCCTCCCTTGGTTTTGTCCATGTGCCCTTTATAGCAGTTCCTGAAAGCCCTTCACCCTTTTCCCTCCATTATACCCTCCCACCTCCCTTCTGGTTACTGTCACATTGTTCTTAATTTCAAAGTCTCTGGTTATATTTTGCTTGCTTTTTTGTTTTGTTGATTAGGTTCCAGCTATAGATGAGATCATTGGTATTTGTCTCTTACCTCCTGGCTTATTTCACTTAGCATAATGTTCTCCAGTTCCACCCATGCTGTCACAAAAGGTAGAAGCTCCTTCCTTTCTGCTGTGTAGTATTCTGTTGTGTAAATGGCCCATAGTTTTATGATCCACTCATTTACTGATGGGCACTGAGGTTGCTTCCAGCACTTGGCTATTGTCAATTGTGCTGCTATGAACACTGGGGTGCATGGGTTCTTTTGGACCAACTTACACCATACACAAAAATAAATTCAAGGTGGATAAAAGACTTAAATATAAGTGGTAACACCATGAAAGTCCTAGAGGAGAATATAGGCAGGGAAATCTCAGATATTCCATGCAGCAATATTTTCACTGACATATCCCCTAGAGGAAGGGACATAAAGGAAAGAATAAACAAATGAGATCTCATCAAGATAAAAAGCTTCTGCACTGCTAAAGAAAACAGCATTAAAATTAAAAGAGAACCAACCATATGGGAAAACATATTTGCCAATGATACCTCAGACAAGGGTTTGATCTCCAAAATATATCAAGAACTCATACAACTCAAAAAAAAAAAAAAAAAAAAAAAAAAAAAAAAAAAAAAAAAAAAAAAAAAAAAAAAAAAAAAAAAAAAAAAAAAAAAAAAAAAAAAAAAAAAACAAAAAACAAAAACAAACAAAAAAAAAACAATTAAAACTGGGCAAAGGACTTGAACAGACACTTCTCCAAGGAGGACATACAGAGGGCCCAGAGACATATGAAAAGTTGCTCAGCATCACCAGTCATCAGAGAGATGCAAATTAAAACCACAGTTAGATACCACTTCACACAGGTGAGAATGGCCATCATCAACACAGCAACAAACAAGTGTTGGAGGGGATGTGGAGAAAAGGGAACCCTAGTGCACTGTTGGTGGGATTGCAGACTGGTACAGCTACTATGGAAAACAGTACGGAATTTCAAAAAAAAAAAAAAAACCCTAAAAATGGAACTGCCTTTTGACCTAGCCATTCCACTGCTAGGATTATATACAAAAAAGATCTCACTTTTCTAGTTTTGGTTGATTTAAACATTTATCAGGTATAATGTCTGTCTCCTTTATATCCATTATAAGAAGTGATTACAAAGGAATTTTGCAACTACATATACATTAACAATTTTTTGTAAATTCAAAGTTTAGAAGAATTAGTTAGGACATATGTTTTTATCAATATGAATAAACATGGGCTCATTAATTAATTTGCCAAGCATATTTATAGTCTTTGCCTCCACTGATTAGATTTTTCTGTAGCATGCACTTTTTGTTCAAGTACCATCCTTAGTTTCCACATGGGACATTGAATATATTTTAAAGTAATTATTGAACTTTTATCAATCAGTTTTGAAGTATAATCCTATTCACATTTCCAAGGTGTTGCCTTCATTAATGGATATGAATACACATTCCTAAATGATTTTTTAAATCAAACGGTGATCTAGAACAGTTATTAAGGTAATAATTAACCGAGTAGGGGACTATTCCAGTTCAATTAAGTAAAATTATTATTCACAGAAAAATAATTATGTACCATCTCAATATGCTAAGCTTCCCAGATGAGAGCTTGGAAGAGCGAAGAAGATAGAAAAGTAGGTAAGAGCAGGGACTGTGAGAATTGTAGGAAGACTGAAACAGGAGCTTAGATACAAGAGAGGAGTGAACGTCGTTAAGATGAAAATAATGGTTTCAGTGCTCTCCCCAGGAAGTCCTAGGCTTCGATGATAGAGATCTACAAAATCAAACCAGTCTTACTTGCTATTTTTGGATTATTAGAAAACAAGTCTGTATGTGTCAGTTGTGCAGGGAGTCTAGTCCTTCCCACGTGCCTTGAACCTTTCAGGAACAAATCTCCCTTGCAGCTGCTTCTACGGGCTGTGAGGGGCAGAGTGTATCATGTCCTTGTCCCATTTCTGCCTGGCCTTGCAGTGCAGGTCTCTGCTGATTTTCCAAGGCCAGGGGTGCTCCTGCTGATGCAAAAATGTGTTTCTCCTCAGCCATTAGCCTGCTAGGTATAGGATTACTCCTGGTGTTAGAGAGAAATTATTCAGAGCACCCATATTTACATTCACAACTATTCCTGTTGGATGAAAATGATATGACCACCGTAGAGTGCACATCATTTAGAAAACTTTCTGGTCCTGAAGGCCGCGACCATATCATTACAGCTGTATTAAACCACACCGTGCATGCAGCTATGTTGCTGGAGCCATGTGCTTTGCACTGGATTGGCAGACTGCCCAGAAGCAGCTGCATTCTAGGGTTAGTTAATGCTGTTCTCCCTATGGTCTAGTCTTGATTTTGACACAGAAGTCTCCTGATCGTTATTATGACTTTTTTCCTTAGGGATTCCTATTATCCTGAACCTTTTGCCTCAATCTGGGATTCTACATACATTGGACATACTTAATCACATGAATCCTCTATATTCCTGCCAGAAAAGTAGTGTGTTCTTTCATAAATTTTCAAGTGAAATGGATCTATAGGAACAAAAAAGTGCAATCTAATTTTAACTGCCATTATCAGCTAAGATTCGGGCTGACCTTTGCCATACTGCAAGATCCTGTTAGAAAACGTTGCCCTCACGTCAGTGGAAAGGTTCTGTAGCATATACGTGTGTGACTAAAGTATCCGATTTTAATGTATTCTTTCCACACCCAAGAAAAAATTTGGGTCAAAGTAAATGTTAGTCTTTTTAGAAACAGAAAGTAATTAGGAAGTTTCCAGTTGAACACTCTCCAGCTTCCAGTAAATAAAAATAAAAACTCCACCAGATACACACAATTATCATGTTGGGAAATAATTTAACCATAAACTCACTGGTTTCTCCACCTCCGTGAATTATTTATAACTTTTAAGGATTTGAGTAGATGAAGAAGTTGGAAGAGGAGGTAATGGAGTGGAGCTGATGTTTCCAGAAATGTTTCCTAAAAGAGGAGTATTTCTAGTGTTCAGTAAGTGACCTGTATTATAGCTTAGAGGTCAAATACAAAAGAAGACTAAACAGTTTTCTTGACCAGGGTTGATAGGAAAAACTGCACTGTGATAGGAGACATGTACAGCTACGTAAAGAATGAAAATTAATAAAATGAAAGTCTCTATCCTTCAAGTTGTTGCCCACTTTGACGATTCTCATGCTTCTGGAACCCACTTTAGCTTTGGAGAAATGTCCTGTCATGATGTCCCGTGACAGTAGAAGGTTATCCTTGCTGGCTATCCTATGATTACTGCGGTGTTACTCGAGAGGACAGGATTTAGGCATAGGAAACTATGGCTGCGAAGCAAAGCTTGGGAGTGACAAGAATAGGAGGAGCACCTGTGAGAGATGGGGTGATAGAGTAAATGTGAGAGGTGGGGTGATAGAGTAAATGTGAGAGGTGAATAATTACACCCAGATTTTAATATTTTTTATTTCAATGTGGAAAGTATTCAGGATTTATTACATTAGTACTCTCAGTGCCCCCAAGAGTGGAAGGCTGTTGTTTTCTGCATATGAAAGTAAGAAATGGAGACATAGAGAAGCTCTGTTACTTGTCCTGAGCAGTTCATAAAATTGGGGTGCTGGAGTCCAAAAATAGGTCCTCTACCCAGAATAGTGGGCTATGTGCCTGCCTAGCCAGGATAACATCTGCCACTTCTCCGTGTGCTTCCTGGCACATACGGCGTGCTAGCAGGGAGTAAAGTGGGCCTCCACGTGAGCGCAGGCTGCTCGTGAAGGGGTCTGGGAAAGCGTGCGTGTTGCACGTATTGTTTACTCTCTTGATGTTTGTGTCAAAGACATACAACTTAAGACACGTGGTTAAGTCAGCCCCGGACATCGCAATTACTCAAATATGGGGTAAAGAACATCCAAGGGAGCCTATGTTTCAATGGAAACGAAGAAATTCAGAGCAGCAGGACTTACAAGATGCCACTCTGAATATCCCTACACAAGTCGACAGTGCAGAGTGGGCCTTCAGACATTCTTCATTTATCTGGGACAACTTCTTCTCCCAATAACAGAGATTCTCAGATTTCTTAGATGGAAAAACAATCTGAAAAACATAATCATTAAATAAATATATCAGAGCTGCGAAAATTTTCTTCATGTTTCTGTTTTATATGTGATATAAGTACAAGACATTTTTGCTGCACACAAATACCGTAGGACAAAATATGCAATGGTATATTCTTAAGTATGTTTAACTTTGCTTTGAACAGTCCCTTGGTTAAAGCTTATGCTTATTAATTTGCTGAGTTTTGCTTACTTCCATGATAAAGTGTTTAAAAACTAATCCCATGCTCCAACAAACTTTAAGATAAATCAAACAAATGTAATAAATGCTTATTTTACCTGAGAAAGAGATCCCATAAAGATTGACAAGAAAAGTTATCAGCAAATGTATATACCATTTGTCAAAACAACTTTTGAATATAATTTATTGATGACTGGGAAAAAAACAAATCTTGCAAATCCAAACAGAATAAAATGTGCTATTTTCTTGTCTTGTTAGAAAGCAAATGAGTGAAACAGACAAGCAAATACAGCACCTCAGTGTGTTTGCATAAATATAATCAAAATTAAATTTCAGGTCTGTTGCTACTTATGAATAGAAGAGAGTTCAGAGGGAGGCTGGGTGGGCTGTCATAGGTGAGCAATTCCTGAGAAAGTATTTGCAGACAGCATTCTGTGAAATATGGCTGAAAGGAGGTAACCGCACATAGTTTTAGGTTGTCAGTTATAGGTATTGATGTGAAACCAATACATTGTACAATAAAATAGCAACAAATTCCTATTCCTTTAATATTGTGTGGATGTGAGGGAACAATGTAGCAGAAATATACTTGAAACAGGATTATGGCAGAGTGAAAAAATGAAGAAAAATAACTTTAGGAGATAGCATGGCTGAATTTTACTCACCCTTTGTGCAGAGCAAACTTCTGAAGACTTTTCACACATCACTTCCTTCACTCACAAGATTTTTACCCAAGGGGTTGTGAAATTCATGAAGCTGTGACCCATTTGTTTAAATCCCAGAGCAGCATTGCAGTTAAAAGAAAGTATTTCACATGATAAGAGAAGTTTGGAAACAATCCAATCTTTTATTTTTGGATAAAATGAATGAAACGCATAATCCTCGAGTCACATTAAAGTCTTAGCCGTTCTGCCTCGTGTCACCTGTGCTCCCCTCCCCGCCCGAGAGCACGTTCTGTGGAGCTGCAGCCCACCCGGCCTCCGGAAGGTGGTTTCCAGTCCTCGCTCTCTTCCACCGCTCTTTTCTCACCTCCTTTGTTTGAGTAGAAATGCCCAATCAGCTTTCCAGTTTGGTTTAAACTTAAAGACACCGGGAGGAGAAATGACTGAAGTAATCTAAGTGTCAGAGTCATTCTAAGAAGGTTATTACCTTCTAAAGGGAAAGATTAGTGGCTCTTTGACTTCGATAATTTGTATCTTGTCGCATGTACACTCTTGTTGCAGAAATTATAAAAACAGCACTTAGAAAGATTATGTAGGGTAGCCAAGGTCAATTGCTCCTGTAAGTGGAGTTAGCATAGCCTCTACCTCTTTGAAATGAGCCACATTGATTATATCTAACAACAGCAATCAAAAGTTAACGTGGATTCGTTGGTCTTCACAATTATAAACTATTTACTGTATACTGCATCTGGTGATATTGGACACTTTTCTATATAATGGAAATATTGTATTTCATTGAAAATGCCAACTCAGCCCTGGCAGGTACAGCTCAGTGGATTGCGCACTGGCCTGAAAGCAGAAAGGTCACAGGTTCAATTCCCAGTCAGGGCCCATGCCTGGATTGCTGGCCAGGTCAGCTGGTCGATGTATCTATTGCACATCGGCATTTCTTTCCTTCTCTTTCTCCCTCCCTCCCGAACTCTCTAAAAATAAATAAATAAAATCTTAAGAAAAAGTCAACTCAATTAGTTTCATTTAGAAGGTTATTACTTGGACTCTAAGTGAGTTTCCCCTGGAATTGACGTTGTCATAATATAGACAAATGGGAACTACAACTCTTAATTATTAAGAGCCTTCTATGGAACAAGCTTAGAGACAGAGAATTCAAATAATACCGAGTGTGGCTTTGGAGGGCTCAGCTCCAGGTGAGTGATCCGTGTCTCGGCAACAGCTGCCAGTTTTATGATGCTACTTAGGCTTTATAGCAATTGCTTAGAGTAACTGTTCTGAGAAAAAGAAAATCAGACTTTCCGATTCTTTCCTGACAGAATATGAGAAGGTTTCGGGTAGGATATGTGAATCTACATTTTTAAGAGGAAACCTTCAGGATTCAGATGTGGATGTTCCAATAATTGCACTTTGAGAAACATTGACTTGGACTTCATCAAAACACTGACTGACAGTAAAATGGCCTCTTAGCCATTGATTTTAGGATTGGTTCACATAGGGCAGATGAAGTTCTCACAATGTATGATGGTTTCATGGCTAAACTCTCACCGGGAATTTTAGGTTCCAATTGTCAGCTTTTTCAGGAACTCCCCATGGAATATCAAGTATTAAAACAGACTGCAATTTCCTCAATTGCTCACAGTATACCACAGAAAAGAGTTTGAAATTGTCACAGTAATCGAAGACTAAATTAATTCCAGGTGTTTGCAGCCTAAAAGGTTGATAATTGTATAGCAAATGAACTGGAAAGGTAGGCAGAAAATACATGTCATGGATGTTTAGAAGTTTTTAACTGCTGAGATACACAATAACAACTTCAACTGGAGCTTTCTATTAGACAATTACCTACCAGTCAGTAGGTTACTAAATCTGTTTAATTTAACTAAGCACATTTTTTCTGAACCCCTACTGCATGTCAGGTTTGTTTTAGTGGACAAATTATAACAAGCTCATAATCAAACATATTTACAATTATAAGCAGGACACAAAATGTTCAAACTTATGCAAACCTAGGCTACAGACACGCTATAGAAACGAGTGGTTAATTTCAGTACAATGGTGAGGGTCTAAGGAGTTGGAAAAGTGGGTGGGGGAGAGGCTGGGCCACACCCATCAAGACTTTATGTATAAGGTAATAAGTGGCATTAACTTTTAGTAAAGGAACTGAGCATTTAAAACAACTTGTGGAGAGTAGAAAAGGTGTGAAGATACAACAAAGGAAGCAATGTTTGGAAAGCATTGGTGCATAGATCGGTGTGGAGCTTCAGAGAAACTCTAAGACGTTCAGAGCATCTGAAGGATCACAATTTAAGAGTTTAGGAAGGAAAAGAAATATTTTCGACGTGAAGGTGTTACAAGTGAGCTACCTCCTAAGGGCTATTCTATTCCTAATAAGGTACTTGGTCTGTTTTCTGTAGAAAATGAGTGCATTTTCTAGAGGATTTAACACAAGGGAGATGATTTATCGCATTTTAATTTTGATAGATCTTCATGACCAGAATGTAGAAGAACGCGGAGCCCTGGCTGGTGGCTAAGTTGGTAGAGCACTGCCCCATACTCCAAGGTGGCAGGTCTGATCCCTGGTCAGGGCACAGACAAGAAACAACCAATGAATGTGTGAATGGTTGGAAACTTCAGTGTTTCTGTCTCTCTCCCTTCCTCTCTAACTCTAAAATTAATAAAAATTAAAAATAAAAAAAGAAGTACATAGAATGTGAATTGAATTTGAGGAAGGGAACCCATGAAGTGGTTGGCACAGACATCAGGGCTTGAACTAAGACACCAGCACCTACCATGGATACAAAAGGACAAATTAGATATGTATTTTAGAATTAAAAGCAGCTGAACCTGGGTAAGAAAGGCAGGGAAAGACCCAGAATCATCAGTTTGCATGATTTGGTGCATAGTGGTGCGATGACATAAAACTTAATGTATACAAATAATTTTTAAAAATCATTTTCCATGAGTTGCGAAATTCTGGAAACAGAGTTGTGCTGATAATAGATAAGGGCCACTAATTCCCAGCATATGTATATATTAACTCCTGAAAATATATTATGTATCAATACCAGCCGGGAATCTTTAATTCATAAATTCACTAAACTTAAGAATTTGTTGACAAGGATTGAATCCATACCCTGTAATGAGAATTACATGCAAATTATGCTAGCATTAATCCAAGCATAAATATAAGCAATAAGCTATAAATTGTATATTTCATAGGTATAACTCATAAAGGGAAATTATAGTGTCTGTTTGGAATATTAATAGATTCATCTTTCTACTTGATACACGGATCTTCATTCTTGCATAGACTACTCATGCCACAGTTCTATGCTGTGTTGACATTCCCTTTTTTCATGACCCTTACTATTATTTATATAATGCCCTTACTAATTCTTCCTGAAGTAGTTCTGAAACTCTCATAAATATGTTCTATAAAGGCTTGTTGTTTATCTTCTCCTCTCTGAAAAATTGGGGCTAGTTGTTTGTCATGGTAGCTGAAATGCTTCCATATGATAATATGTTCTCTCTTCATGACTCTACTCTTATATATGCCTTCTATTTTTCTCTCTCTTTTTCTTCATTTATTTTATCTTTTTTATATTTTAGGTTATCAATATATTTATCTTCTGGATATTTTATTATCTGTGGTCAGTACCTCACTCTTTCACCAGGAAAAATTAATTGTTACTACATGTTAATTACACTAAAACACACTCCTTAAACTATTAAGAATATACTAAAACTGGGTAGGTTCCATGGTTTAATGGTTAGCACTCTGGACTTTGAAGAATATACGAAAACTTTTCAAGCATCATCAGTATTCATTCTTATTTTCTTTTTTGTCTTTCACCTCTGCTTTTTAAAAAGAAAATATGGCCCGGCTGGTGTAGCTCAGTGGATTGAGCACGGGCTGGGAACCAGAGGGTCCCGGTTCGATTCCCAGTTGGGGCACATGCCTGGGTTGCAGGCCAGGTCCCCGGTGAAGGCCATGTGAGAGGCAACCATACATTGCTCTTTCTCCCTTCCTTCTCCTCTCTCAGAAAATAAATAAATAAAATCTTAAAAAAAAAGAAAATATGGCTTATTTCTGTTAGATCATGTGTCTCTACAAGTTGAAATCAATAACCATAGTCAGTTTATTATGTATCCATTCTTAGCCACAGGGTGAGAGAGGAAAAAGCCTTCTCCCTTGCCAATTCTAGGTTATCTCCCATGACCAATTCATGAGCACTGTGTGTCCAGGGAGAATGGGTTACAATTTTTTATCTAGCTTGTTGCGTATTATTACCTTGAAAACAAGGGTACCCCAATTGGCAATCCTCCCCAGACTGATATTTAGAAAGAGAGGAAAGTAGTAAGTCTCACAGTGTAATAGGTATAATCCACAAAACAAACAAACAAAAAAGTTACTTTTTAGCTCCCCAGCCATCTTGGCAGCTGGTCTTGCTTGGGGTCATCCTGCACCCAAGGCAGGAAGATGGTGGCCAAAAGAAGATGAAAAGGTCGATGGAGTCGAATAAGTCTGGGCTCCAACTTTTCAGGAGAAGTGGAAAGCACATGTGGGGGTACAAGCAGACTAAAGATGATCAGAGAAGGCAAAGCAAAACTGGTCATTCTTACCAACACATGACCACTTTGAGGAGATCTGAAATAGAGTCCTCTGCCATGCCGACCAAGACTGGGGTCCATCACCACAGGGGCGATGGTATCGAACTGGGCACAGCATGTGGAAAATACTCCAGAGTATGCACACTGCCTCTCACTGACCCAGGTGATTCTGACATCATTGGTCAGACTGGTGAAAAAATTTGCAAGCTATGCTAATTTTTGAAAACTAAAACTGACTAGAGCTTGGTTAAATATATATACAAATATCTGACACAAATAACACCATTTTATTATAGAAATCTTTCATTATAAATAATAAGCATGTGGTTCTATAACATAGCAATATCATACTCAAGCATAAAATTAAAACTAAATTATCGCATCCTTATTATTACCCTACCAACCACATTCAGGCAGGACTTACTTCTGCCAGACTCTGAGTATCTGTGCATGATTTTATACATTTACATATATATATATGCACACACATATACACATACATGTAAATATACATATACACATATATACACACATATATACTGTCTACATTTTTTTCTACACTAGTTGTAGCTCAGAGTCATTCAGTGTGATCATTTCATATACATTATCCTGCCATCAATAAAAAAAGAAAATGTTAGAAGAATTGTTAAAATGTGAATGAGAATATGAGTATAATTTGGATATGTTGGGTGTTTGGTGGTGACCTCTCAGCAGTTCAAGGCGGGAACTTTCCTTGGGAGAAGTGGTTAGACTTAGGTAGTGGATGTCAATAGCACATGGGGCAGTGGAGAACGGGAAGTGGATGCAGGCATCTACATGTAGCAGGAATTCAGGGGTAAATCTCTTCTATTTACATGGCAAGTGCTTGGCACAAAAGTACACTGAGTAAAAGTTTCATGAATAGCTATTATAAAGAGTGTCAGGAGTCTTCATATTTATTACATTTTTAAGAAACAATTTTCTCCTTTATTTGTATTTCCCTGTTACATTTTTAAAATTTTATTATTTTAATTAAATGTATTGAGGTGACATTGCTTAATACAACTACATAGGTTTCAAGTGTACACTTCTCACTACAACATCTGTGTACTGCCCTGTGTGCCCACCACCCAAAGTCAAATCTTCTTTTGTCACCACTCATGCGGCCTCCTTTACCCTTTACTAACCCCTCCCCCAGCCCTGAACAGACACTTCTCCAAAGTCTTTACATTTTGATTTCAAATTTTAATTGATACTTGCATGTAATATGTAGAAAAAGGGATTGGATCGGGTTGCTTAAAAGTTGGACATTCTGAGCAGAAAGGTCTGTGGATGGTGTCTGAGGATGATACATATTTTCAGGATTTAGGCTTAAAGTTGTTGGGGAGATGCCAGGAAACAGGAAGGGGCTGCTGAGAGCAGCGGCTGCTCCCGAAGAGACCCCCAGGACTCAGCCCTTCTTCACTCACATCTGAGCCGGGGGGTCCCCGCCTTTAACCCAGTGGGTTTCAGGCACCTTCTTGCAAAAAAAAAAAAAAAAAAAAAAAAAAGAAAGAAAAAAAATGATGAGATATTCTGTGATTTTTAGAGAATATTTCCAAGATGAAAGCAATTTTCTGCCTGGAAAAGTAAAAGAGAATGTGAGAGTGAACAATGAGGAAAAACGTTTTTTGAGCGTGGAGGATTTCTTGTATCGGATTTGCTGTTACAATGTCTCACATGCGGGTTTAACACCTTCCAACCGTGCGCCACCTTCCACGCTGCTCTTCACACGCATTGTAGCTATTGATGCTGCGGGGTGATATTCCCACCTCACAGATTTGAGAAAACCAGCACTAAGAGAGGAAAATGGTCTTTTCAGGTTTATAAAGCTAGCAGCTGGGGACAGAGTGGGGGTGGGGATGTTTGGGTTCGGGGTTCAGGGCTCTTTCCACTTTACCAGAACTGCAGTACTGTTGGGCCGCTTTTAGTTTAACTATTTGCTAAACTGTCCTGAGGTTATAAAATTTGTGTTAAATAGATAATGGATTTAGTTGTAAAACTTTAAAAACCATTCAAGTGTATAATTGTCCATATCTTTGGTTTTATTATTCATTCAGCATAGCTATACTATTGGAACAGGGAAACAGCCAATAGTTTTTTCAACACTGTTTATAATTTTGTAATTCTGTTTAGGCTTATCAAGGCTGCATGAGTGGGGTGCATTAGTTTCCTATGGCTGCAGTTACAAATCACCACAAAGTTGGTGGTTTAAAACAATACAAAACTACTATTTTACAGTTCAGTAGGTAAGAAGTCTGACATGAATTTCAACCAAGATGCCGGGAGGACAACGTTTCATCCTGAAGCTCTGGGGGGAGTCCGTTTCCCTGTGTTTCCTGGTTTTGAGGGGCTGCCTGTATTCTGCACCTGTGGCGGCAGTCACCCGTCTCCACACCACGGCAGCCTGCGGTCTTTCGCAGATTCTGTCATTCTGGTTCTACCCTTCCACGGAGATCTTCATCTTCGACTCACTGTCTCTAGGAACCTCCTGTTAACTGTGACTCCATGCTGATAATCTAGGGTAACCTCTCCATCTCGAGATACTTAATTTAATCACATCTACAAAATAGGAATTTTCCAAGTAAGGTAACATATTCAGGGATTACATAAAGTAGCAAGGTTACAAATTCCAGGGATTAGGATGTGGGCATTTTGAGAAGACAGAAAGAGCATTATTTTCGTCTACCATATTGGGTTTAGATTTTCAAGCTTATGGTTTACAGGCATTCTCATATTTTATGTTTGTGTTAATATATGATTTATTTGTGTCGATCCACCTTTACAAGTTCAGTTTATTGTACTCTTAGTTCTCTTCATCCTCAATTTTATAGTTTGATAATGAAAATTACAGGTGATGATTACAGGTACATATTAATTTTTCTTTCATAATCCCTCTCTAAATTCAATGTTTATTTTCCAAGCAATCAGAAGTAAAATTATCTGCCCTGACTGGTGTAGCTCAGTGGATTGAGCGCAGGCTGGGAACCAGAGGGTCCTGGTTCGATTCCCAGTCAGGGCACATGCCTGGGTTGCGGGCCGGGTCCCCAGTGAGGACCAGGTGAGAGGCGACCATACATTGCTCTTTCTCCCTCTCTTTCTCCCTCCCTTCTCGTCTCTCTAAAAATAAAAATAAATTAAAAAATCTTAAAAAAATAAAAATTAAAAAAAGTAAAATTATCTTAGATTAGGAAAAATAACTGCATTAAATCAAGGCGATGAGTTATTCTCAAAGCTGTCCTTCAGAATATCTGGCTGGAAGATAGTAGTTTAGAAAAATCTATTACAATTTTTTTATGTGAAATCTTGATTAAGGGAAATTTTATAGGGCCTTAAAACATCAATTAAAGCTTGATTAAATTTTACAGCCCCCAAAGGCTGATAATACTTTCTTTTTCCAGATGACAAAGAAGTATGCCCTGTATACATAAGGCTCATTAGCAATGTCATGGCTCTAAAAATCTCCATGTAGTAATTATTCTAAAATAACTCAACAAAGATATGTCCAAACTGATTCCAACAATAGAATTTAATTTCTCTGTCTTTCCATATATGACTATCTACAAGAAAATATATTATATAAATTATAATGTATCTTCCATATATTATATCTACAAGAAAAACTGTTTCCGACATATGACTTTCTGAAATAGTCTTCCATTTCCGGAGTTTTGACAAAGTTCTATCTTGGACCAGCCCATAGTTGAATCATTATCACACCACATCATCATACCATATTGGAAATAAATCCCATTATTGTCCAGTGCTTCTGCCCATAGTCCCTATGCTCGGGTATGTGATGCTTTACTGCTCTCATCTGCAGCGTGTTCCGTGATCCTTAGCATTCAATCAGCATAAACAATAGGTGCAGTTTGGAGTAGTAAAGCAAGGTTCAAAAATTGATATGTTTCTCCTGTAAGAGCACCTGTCTCAACTGATAAACAGTAAGCCAGAGTAAAAAGCATATCCATTATTCAGTGCACCAGTCACACTATCTAAGATACTGTGTTTTTATTTTTTAAATTTTCTACAACTGCATAGTAGTATGCAGTTAATGGCCTTATATGACAATGTCAGCTGCTTCTCCAAAAATATGTAGTTGTTTCTAGTTTAACCTTAATTGATAGGAGCAGTAGATACTCAGAATCAAATAGTGGATTTCTGAGAATTCAAAAGGGGACTCTCCTTTAATCCTAACGAATTCTGGCAGCTGGCAGCTTCAGAGTTTATCGGTGTCATAAACACTCCTATAATGAAGAGTCGAAGCTGTGGTCAAGTTCCCTTTTAGACTGAAAGGTTTTAGATTTTCAAAATGTTTAATCAAAATCAGAGTTTTAGAATCTTCTGTGTTGTATGTATGCATGTTTATGTTTTAAATACCAAAAAAAGAAGTAAGTCTTTTCACAAATTAAACCTTTTCTTATCAATACTTAATTTTAAATTGAGGTCAAATCTAGAACACCTGATGGTTGATCATCCAATTTTCTGATTTTTTGTTGGTAATTGAATTGTAGACACATTTTACTCCTATTGCATTTGCTGTTCTCTTGTATTAAATAATAACACTTGGATGCCATGTAGCTCCTTTACAGTTTTCATAGTTAGCAAACTTCATGTTCGTTACTGCTCTCCATAAGATTGAGTGCTGGTAAGGCAGTTAGTATTATGTCATACAGTATGACTGAGGCCAGAAAAATTAGCTTGCCAAAGGTTAATGCTTCTAGTAATTTATATAAATTGGATCTTTACCCTTGATCTACTGATGACTAATAACATGGACTTTCTACTTTATTCTTCCATTTGGTTAGGTCTTTGAGTGCGAATGGGGGGTGGGGGCAGAAACACTGCAATTACAAATCATTCCAATTTTCCACAAGACCCAGAACACTTATAGAGACTAAAACTGACCTTTTCTGCACTCAGAACGCAGTCTAACTAGGGAGGGGAATACTAGTGGATAACTACACATGAGCAGATATGGGGAGTTTACATGATCTATCTGGCGTTATAGATTATTACAGTTACCTATATCAAGAGTAATGGTCCAGCCTCCACTATAATTTTTAGAACTAATTTTTAATTTTTATAACACAGTTTTCTTACCTATTTGGAAAACTCACCATTGACTTATTTCCTGCCCTGAACAGTTCCTCAAAAGTTACAACAAAATAGTTTTCAACTATGAAAACTTGAATTTCTGTAAGGCTTATTTATATTAGCCAGTCTGTGTTTTATATGTAAGGGACAATATGCTTTCTATGTGAAAGAATGATTCTAGAAAATTGTCCTTTATAGATTAATGTCATGAAGCTAGAGAGAGCAGGAATCTTGATCTTACTGTGGCATCTCTGTTATAGGTCGTGTCTGTATGGATCCGGTATTTTCTTTCTGCAGGCACCTGGGAACACACTGTGCATCACTCAATTTCCCTTATAACATAGGAAAACATGTGAGCATTTCCCTTTTGAGAAATAATCAGAATTCTATTAACATATGAAATTGCTTTCTAACCTCTTATTCAGTGAGTTTATTTAAATATATGTTGAGGATTTACAGTGTGCCCGACAAGTAGGGAAATATTCAGGATCCTTACATTCATGAAGCTAAAAAGGACCGTGTTATTAGGCAAACCATCTCACACGTTTATAATTACCAGTGTTGCGAACTGCTACAAAGGAACGTCCTTTGCTTTCGACAAAGGAATGGCCTGGGGGCAGGGGGGCTGTCACACTGGTGTGAAGTTGACGGTGATTCTTGCCACTTTAAGGACAGATTTACCTGGCTCTGAGCATGTCCCTTTTTCTTCATTCTTGGGTTTCAATATCTATCCTTGTTAATTTTGTCTGCAGAAGAATAGTCATAAATAATAATAATACAACTAATAATAGTTATTATCATTGAATTCAAATTCTTTCAGAGGCATTAGCTCATTTTCAAATGTCCATCAACGTTTAAGTAAGTTTTTTCTTTCCTTTTTTTTAATTTAATTTAATTTTTTAAGATTTTATTTATTTATTTTCAGAGAGAGGAGAAGAGAGGGAGAAAGAGCAATGTATGGTTGCCTCTCACATGGTCCTCATTGGGGACCTGGCCCACAACCCAGGCATGTGCCCCAACTGGGAATCGAACCGGGACCCTCTGGCTCCCAGCCCACGCTCAATCCACTGAGCTACACCAGCCGGGCTTAAGTAGTTTTTTTCATTCAGAACAGATCCATACTGGTGTTTATAAAGAACCCATCTTTTCTAAAACTAATGCAGAAATAAGAGATCGTATGTAACTGCCTCATCTGAAACATCCGTGTCTGTTTCTCTGTGAATAACACTTCTTCAACCTTTTAGAAGAAGATTTTAATTCTTTCTATATCTGGTAAAATTGAGATGATAGAAACCCATGAGTTAGGAAATTGCCGTGAAAAAGCTCAAACGTGTATCCACATAAGAGTAGTGAAACCACGTCTTGGACAAGAAACTTGATTGTTCCATAGACTTTGCTTTTTTCAGTTACTCTTTTAATGGTGAGACCACATCATACCCTGCATTTCTTAAAACAAGATGTTCATTATATATAGTCTCATAGCATATGGTAGGAGGCTTTATTTTAACAATAGAAAGTTTTGGAGAAAACTCTCCCTACTCCTGACTTATTATTAGTTCTCCTCTGAACCACCATGGTAAGACTATGAGCCCCTCCTATGTGCCCCATTGCACCTTGAACTTCTCTCAGCACTCTGCGCTGGGAGTCCTTCCTCTTTGTATGTGGTTCTCTCTCCCTTGAGGTGTAAATTCTATATAAGTAAAGAACAAGACCACCTTTCTCAAAATTGACTCCCATGTACTTTAATACAATCGGAAGCCAACATGCATTTACTTCAATAATACCATTCTTCCTTGTCCACAAGCTGTAGAAATGTATTTTATGCTTTATATCAATAATTTTAAAAATACATTTTATAGAATAGATAAAAGTGCATAGAATGTTTATACCTCTCTATAACAGATATTGTTTATTTGTATTTCTATTAGATTTATCATTAATCAATCTAAAGAGTCAAGAAGAAAAAATCCTTATATTAAAAAAATGTTATTCTCTGTTAGCCAAGGTCAGTGTGTCATTAATTCTATATTTCTGGATTCTGAGAATTCTAATTTCAAAGAAATAAAACATTAAAGCTGGTGGTGATTTTTTTCTCTTCCTCTTTTTATGTATGCATGGTCAGTCAGGTCTGTAGTGGTGGTGTGTTTGGTGTGTGTCTGTTTTAATCTCAGGCTTCTTAGATAAGTCATTGGGTTTTTCATTTGTTTCTTTTTACATTGGGAACCTATTAGAAT
This sequence comes from Micronycteris hirsuta, assembly GCA_004026765.1. Lineage (NCBI taxonomy): Eukaryota > Metazoa > Chordata > Mammalia > Chiroptera > Phyllostomidae > Micronycteris > Micronycteris hirsuta. Next base: position 1,285 of record PVJI01006472.1, on the reverse strand, counting down.
TGGCAGGAAACTTGTTAATAAGTACTCACTCAGTATGTACATATTCCTTTCCATTCTTTAGCTGGACTTTTATAAAGACAAATAAAACAAGCGGTACAAGTGTCCATTGTGGATCCTGTCCCACAGAATTCGTATGCTGTGGCTGATGTGTAAATGAATCCACAAGTGAAATCTGGGGAAACAGAACTCGGGGACTACACAGACCCCCTCTGAGGCAGAGAGAGAGAGTCAGAGAGAAAGGGCCCGAGAGCAGGCTGGAGAACAAGGGTCCAGGAGTGGGCTGGAGAGAGCGAGAGAGCCCAAGAGTGGCTTGGAATGCCTCGGCCACTCTCCCCAGAGGAGCGAGGGCCCCAACCCCAGCCTTGACAGGCTTTTACTGTCTTCCGGACACATTACATTGAGGGTGGTTTTCATTCACTATGCACAGGTCCTTATCAGGTGACAGACAACAAAGGAGAAGACATCAGCCCTGGCTGGTGTAGCTCAGTGGATTGAGTGCAGGCTGCGAACCAAAAAGGTCGCCAGTTCAATTCCCGGTCAGGGCACATGCCTGGGTTGCATGCCAGGTTCCCAGTGGGGGCCACGTGAGAGGCAACCACACATTGATGTTTCTCTCCCTCTCTTTCTCCCTCCCTTCCCTTCTGTCTACAAATAAATAAATAAATCTTAAAAAAAAAAGGAGAGGACATCAAAGAAAGATATTTGCAAATGGAAAGGCAGAAAGGGTTGGGCAGGACTTGTGAGGTTTATCATTGACTTTCAGGAAATCGCTTTGGAGATTTGCGATAAGCATTTGTTCTTTTAACCCAGGGTGAGAGTTTCAGCATAGCAAGTTTTATCTCTAGGAAAAAAAAAAAAAAAGACAGGTTCGATTTACCCACAGGAAAACCAGTCCACACGTGTGGGGCCTGCTTGCCAACACACACTGCAGAGATTTTTAAGTAGCGCTGAGCTACATTTCCCATGATGAGTGGAAAGGTTTCCTAGAGTGTCTAATAAAATGTTTTTAAAAATTTAAAATAATTTAATAGGGCACAAGTCATTGCATGTATTTGGATTTTCTGTTTACTAATAGTTAACCTAAAAAAAAAAAAGCCAGAATGAGAGGTAACAAGCATTTATTTGAGATCAAAGAATTGCAATTTGGGGTCATGGATTCAGACAGAAACTCAAATTGTATCTCATTTACAGAGTGAAGGCAAAGTGGTTTTATGAGAAAAGGAAGAAAGGAAGTGTAATAACTACAAGGATAAAAGAAAATAATTTCTATTGGTGTTAACAAGCT
>PVJI01006471.1:17828-86192 GCA_004026765.1 Micronycteris hirsuta | reverse complement strand
CCAACGGCCTGGAGAGCAGGCGCTGCCCATCCCACACATAGCGGCTCAGTCGCCCCTGCTGGCCCCCAAGCTGTCCGAGGCAACGTCCCAGAGAGAAGACCCATGCAGAGCGGCAGGGGGGCCTGCAGGGGCCTGAGAGCGGCACGGAGGGCAGGACGCCGGGGCCAGGCCCCATCACACGGCCACAGCCCCGCCCCACGCTGGGCAGCGTCCCTGGCCATATGACATGACCGAGAGGAGGTGGAGGCCCAGACGCCCCTGTCCACTGTGGCCAAGAAGCCCCACGGTTCGCAGAGCAGCGAGGGGAGCCTGCGGGAGCCCCGCGCCCACAGCAGACTCACCTCGCCACAGGGTGAGGGCCAGCAGCTGGTGCAGCCGGGGGTGGCCCAGCCTCCCGGACCCTCCGCCGGACCACTTCAGGGCTCTGGACACAAAGGCCACTCGCTCCGGGGAGTTCGGGTCCATCAGGCTGAACAGTCTCGCCAGGCTTTCTGGAAACAACACACACAGACCTTCACGCGGAGGCGCAGGCACGTCTGAGGGGGCCGACGGACAACGGCCCTCGCTCCGGGGGAGAGCTCACAGCCCCCACAGGGCCCCGTGCTGCCCTGGCCGCCCCCAACAGCGCCCAGAGGGGCCAGCCCACGGCGGGGTCTCCGGGCCTTCCCGGCAGCATGCTCCACGGGGCAGGTCTCGGTGACTGACAGCGCGGTGCCCCCTGTGCCCACATGGGGAAGGGGGTCACTCCGTCAGAAAGCTCACCCAGCAGCTCCTCAGCCACCTCTACCTCAGCCTTCTCCAGCGACTCCAAGACCAGCATGGACAAGTCTGCGGCGCTGTTTTGCTACCAAATGTGAAAACAGACGAGACCCCAGGGTCGGAATGAGGGCCCTGGGTTTAGAAGACACAGCAAGGCTACCCAGACTCCCAGCCCAGGCGTGGTTCCCCACAGACAGTGCCGGCCCTGGGACATCCCTGTTCCCACCCTGTGCCCTGAACAGGGGACACCCGGGGAATGCCCACTGCTCACCTGGCCGTGGCTGAAGAACAGCAGGGCTCCCGAGCACATGAGCTCCCGGGCCTCCCCGTGCTTGTTCTGGGACATGTACCTGCGACAGAGGACCAGGGCACGGTGCCAGTCACGCCCAGTCACCCAGAGGGGAATGCCTGGAGGTCACGGGGAAGCGGGCGTGCTGGCAGTGACCAGCGCACCTCCTGCCAGGACGAGGTGAGCTGGGCGTGGTCTCCTGCAGTCAGCCAACACCACTGGGTCCTTGCCTCGCACCCACGCACGCACACGTGACTTGGTCCCGGCTGCCACGGGAGCCCTGACGAGCACCTAGATAGGGCTCTACCTGAACTGACCCACGGCCCGCAGCCCGTCTCGGCTCGCTGAGGACACACACTGGGCTCCTCCGTCTCAGGCAGCGAGAGCGGACGTCTGAGAAACCAGATGGGAAAGATAGGCCCTGAGAGGCAGGCAGACAGACCGAGTGCCCGGGACAATGGAGCCTGTTTTCGGGGGCGAGGGGCAGAGGATGGACGGCAGCACGGGGTGCTCAGCCGCGGGAGGGACCCAGGAAAGCCGGGGAAGGAGGCGAGGGTGAGAGGCAGCAGGACAGTGAGTGCGGGCAGAGCTCTGGGTGCAGGAGGGCCCTGCTGACTCAAAACCTTGGGTGTAGTGCCATCTACTGGAAAGCAGAAGAATGACCTCTAACTACCAGCCTGAACTGTTCACAGGGAACAGGTACCTGAGCAAGGAAAGGTGTTTCCCCTGGGAGCAAGCCCCAGGAGCACAGTGAACAGCGGAGTCACCTGGAAAGAGCACAGCCCATGCCCAGAGACCAAACTCAAAGCCACAGGAGGCACAGGCCTGAGGACACAGAACTCCCAACAGCTGCCAGGAGGCCGCCCAGCAGGCCGAAGGCTCTCTGGTGGCAGCTGCGTGTGCTCGGGAGTGAAACTAAAGGGCATCTCACCAAAGGGACTGACCTGTGAAGGGAACCAAACCAGAGCCCAAGCCGCAGAGCTCCGAGCAGGGGGTGGGGGATGTGCGGGGCACAACAGGCCCCGAGGAGAAGGACCAGCTTGAAGCAGACCCAGAGGAGGGCTGGGAGGGCTGGGAGGGCAGGAGGGCACTGCCCGAGGGTCCTGGTCCAGAGCAAGTGAGGCGGGAGCAGAGAGCAGAGGGCTGGTCAGGAGGAAGGGCCGAGAACTCCCCAGACGCAGGGCAGGGGGCTGGCCTCTCAGGTGCTGGTAGGACGCCATCACTGCAACACATAAGACCTTCTCCAGGGTACAGACTACTCACAATGTTGAAAACGTAAGTGACCAAAAAAAGTGCTCTCAAAGGTGCGGGGGGAGGGGGAAGAGGGGGAGGAGACAGCAACCTGCAGAGACCCCACCCGACTCCCCAGCGGGAACTCCGCAGTCCCAGCGACCAGAGGAACACTGGAGAAAACATGAGACAGAAACCAGCAGCCAGCAATCGGTCCAGCAAGGGGGCCCGCGGGGGCGGGGCCCAGACAGACCTCACGTGGGGAGACAACCGTGCTCGGGCCTTCAAGACACCAGACGGATAGCAGCAAAGCCCTGTAGCTGGAACGCAGAGCAGGGTGTGAAAAGCACTTAATTGCAGCATCAAAGTTACAGGGAAAAGGAGGGTGAACGTGACCGTCGCTGCCTCCATGCACCAGTGGTGACGAGTGACTGGCGCAGAGAGAGACCCCTGGCGACAAACGCAGGAACAGGGAGGAGAGACCAGCGGCCCTCGTGAAGGACGAAGGGCAGCCACAGACCCAGAGCAGCTTCCTCTGGGGAGTGCGCTCCCCAGGCCTCACGCGCCCACAACGCGGACACTCTGAGGCAGACGGGACACATGGGGAGAGAAAACAGAGGAAGACGCTGGAGGAAACCGCCGTCAGCCGCACGTGGGGAGAGGAACAGTGGGGTCGCGCGGCCGGGAAACAGGGGCTGCACGGCCGCGACCCCTCCCAGACCAGCTCCCTGGGACCCAGCGCCTGTCAGAGCCCTGGGGAGCCAGTGGGTCACGACGTGAGGCCCGACTGTGCACGGCCTGTGGGAGACCCCTCTGCCCAAGGACAGACCCAGAGTCCAGACCCATGGTCTGCAGAAGAATGTGGGTGCAGCCACCACCTCAGGTGAAACAGGTTTCAGGACAAGAAAGGTAACAGCAGACAAGACGGACGTTGCACACGAAGAAGAGGGGAATCGTCCATCAAGACAAAGTAACATTTATGCTGAGAGAGGTCCGAGGAGACAAGGAGCCTGCCGCGGCCCCTCGGTGGGGCCAAGCGGAACACTGACGCCCACGCTCAGCGCGGGCACCCGCAGCCACACCCAGTCCTGCGGACGCACCCGGGTGACGCCACTCCGCTGGCCAAGCCGCCCAACTCCTCCTCCAACTGCGGCAGGACGCGCCGGGAGTGCGTTGGAGCATCAGAGCAGCGTAAAGTGGTGCCTAGCCAGGGGGTGATGGGGAGTCACACTGGGGTGCACCCGCACAATGGCCACTGCTCGCACGACCAACACACGGACACACAATCCCGCTGAGTGAACGCAGAATGTCCGAGGGACAGATGCCGCCCACATGAAACCGCAGACAGCACAGGTCGGCCGACCGCGCCAGGCCCCTGGTGCTGGCGTGGGCTGAGGCGGAGGAGAAGACCTTAGAGCCGGCGAGCGCTGCAGCGTCCTGATCGGTGCGCGTTTCAGGGGTGTGTGTGTGTGGGTGTGTGGACTCCCCGACTGCACACTGTAGCACCCTCGCACCACAGGGTCTGTGCAGTGTGCCCTAGGGGGACAGGAACCCTCCCGCCTGGTTGAGGGGGGTCTACTGGATGCCACTACAGCCACCGCTGACACGTCCCCCACAAGTCCCTCTGCAGACGACTTACTTCTCAGGACTCCTAAAGGGGCAGAGGAGCCCCATCAGTAGCCCAGGAGGAAGCCGGGGGCGGGGGCGGGGGCTCGGAGGGTTACCAAGGTATCAGAGTCCCAGGCCACGAAGCAGGGGTGGGAGGCAGGGCTGGCGGGGCAGCTGCCCATTCATCCCATCCCCTGGGCCCAAGAACTCACTGCTGTGAGGCTCACCCGCTCCTCTGCGGCGTCTCCACCACACGGGCTCAAAACAAGGCTGGCAGTATTTGTTTTGGGAAGACCCAGTTTTGCTGATTAATCACTGGGGCGGACAGTGACGCGAGTCCCAGGGCCAGCCAGCACCAGGCGACCTTGAGGTTATAGCCGCTCCCACGGCAGCTGGCGCAGGCGGGGCCCAGGGCGGCAGCGGCCCTCGCCCTGTCTTGGCTGGCGGTCGGTCCCTTGAAGAGCGATCCACTCAGCCCTCCAGCCATGCACGCAGCCCGAGCTTGGTCGGGAGCACCGCGTTCAACCCAAACAGAAACTGGTCAGCTAAGGCCGGAGCGGACACCACCTCCAAGAGCCAGGGACACTGATTTAACCGCCCCGGGGGCAGAAGCTTGACAGCATAGCCTCGTGGTGCCAAGGGCTGACCCCATGGTCTGTCCCAGCGGCTCTGCACTGACAGAATGAACCCCACAAGTCGCTTTCGGGACCCGTCCTGATCTGATGAGCGGCTGCAAACCGCAAAGGGTCGCACAGGTGGCGGCCGGTCGGTCACAGGCGGGAGGTCCCCGTGTACGAACAGTGTGAAGGGACAGCAGTTACGGCGAGACGTGGGAACCCCGCGACACCGCGCCCAAGGAAGCCCCGGCGCTGGCCGTGCAGCGCGGGAGCTGGTCACTCAGACCCCGGGGCCACTCCTCCTGGAACCCGGACCCCACGGGCGCTGCAGCAAGGCTCCCCGCGTCCTCGGAGCTCTGTGGCCCAGCCCCAAGCACGTGGCCGGTGCCCCCGCCGCGCCGGACGGTAAACACCGCTGCTTCGGCCGCGACGCCGAGGGAGCGAGCGAGGACACCGGAACAGAAAGAGATGGGACCGGATGCCGAACGGGAGGAAAACCGTGAGACTCCGCGCGCGGGCTTCGGACGCCTGGGTGCCCGGGGAACCGATCCGGGGGTGCGCAGCGCAGGCGGGCGGGGGCGAGGCCGGGAAGCTCCGCCCGCCGCCGCGCGGCCGCCCGTTCCCACCGGCTCGGCGCCGGGCGAGCCCGCGGGCGGGGGCGGGCGGGCAGCCTCAGGCGGCGGCGGCTACCTGAAGAACAGGGTCCGGTACATCTGGTGCGCCTCGTAGTAGTCCCCCTTCTCGACGCTAGCGCGAAGCTTGCCCTCCACGCGCTGGACGCCGCCGCGGTTGCGGGCCCCGTTGCGGGCGCCCTCCTGCTCGGCCATCGCCGCCGCCGCCGCCGCCGCCATGGGCCGGCGCTCCGCGCAGGGCTGACGCTGTCGCAGGCGCGGCGGACAGCGCCTCTCGGCTCCCGTCCCGGCGGCCGCCCGACGTTCTCTACGGTGGCCCGCGAGGAACCGTGTGCGGCCACGTGACCGCGACTAGGGCGGCCGGCCACGTGATCACAGCGGCGCAGTGACGTAGTTGGGCACGCCGCTGCGTCCGGAGCGCGGTACCGCGGGCCGCTGCTGTTGGGCGGCTAGAAAGGGTGTAACAGGAAGTGCTGCAGCGGTTCTCGCGGCGCGTGGCCAAGTCTCTAGGGCGCGCTGAGTGGACGCGGGTGGGCGCCGGGCTGTGGCAACACCAGATCCGCATTCACCGGCCCCGGCCCGCCCACGTCGAGTGGCTCGCGTGTGCGTGACCTCGGGGAGCTCCGCGCGCACGGACCGGGGAGCCCCACACAGTACCGACTTCTGGGTTACAGGAAGCGTGGAGTGGAGGGACGGCATGTCCGCGTGCGCCCGTGGCCACACCTGATGCCCAGAGGAAGCCAGCCTTGGGGTGGGGGAACCTCCTGTTGCCCTACTGAGTGCGGCTCGGCCTCTCCGCACTCCAGCCTCACTCGCTGGGCGTCAGGCGCACAGTAGGCCGTCGGGGGCACCAAAGGGGAACACAGAGAGCACGAGGCCGCAGGAAGTGCAGGGCAAGTGCCATCAAACCTGGACACAGTAAGCGTGGAGCAGACCCTCCCGCACAAACAACGCACGCCGACTAGAAACAGGCTGTTTTATTATTCACCGGAAGTATCCCATGCACTTTTAAAAATTAAAACTCTTTATTTAAACATTTCAATAGCATCTTAGTTTGGTGGCAGCAGCAGGAGCACTACCAGAGACAGGTATTTGGAAAAGCATTTACAAAAATACACTGCACAAAGTCCTATCTTGCATCTTTAAAAATAAATTAATATTCAAAATATTTCCACCCCAACTCCCTAATTAGTTTAATATAGGAAATTCTGATTTATATATTTATCCTGTAATATATGAAACATCTGTATACATCTTGTCCAACTTAGCTGCATAGGCATGGGTTCCAATTCTAATAAGAGTGACAAAAAAGCTACATGGTCTTGGTGTATTTCAGGACTGTTGTGCAATATACAGAAAACCAGTCAGCACCATCATTTCATCTTCTGAAAATACAACATTTACGTTACACCATGAAACTGCTTAACCCAGTAAAACTTAAATAATTTTAAAGGTAAGATGTCTGTAACACCTCAAGTGCCTTGTGGATATCTCGTTTATAAAGTCTGCTCAGTTAAATATTCTCAGTATTAAATATTAATTATAACCAAAACGAGTGTCACAGGAATCGAGGGAGGACGGCCAACAGTCTGAAGAAAAGTCCCAGTCAGAGCCTGTGGAGAGTGCCGCTGGGCAGCGCGACCCAACGGGCTGGTGTCAGGAATTTGCCACGTGGACCTTCTCCTGTGACACCACCCAAATAAAAACAATCCTCTGAATGATTCGGAGAATGTTAGTGTTTGCTTTTCAGCGACATTCAAAAGAAAACCCGGAAAGACTCCTAAGACTAGATTTCTTGGTTCCTATTCATACAGTGAAGTGAAAAGCCCCAGGGACCCCGACGGACCACTTGGGAGACCGAGAGAAGCACTTCTGTGTCTGTCTGCGTCCAGTCCGCACCCCCCCCTACCCCCGTGAACGGGGGTCAGTACACAGGGCCTGACTGAAGCTCTCACTCAGTAGAGCAAACTAAGCAGAAAAGCACATTTTCATCATTTCCCCACCTGGTGACGCGAAGTGACTACCCGCGCTCAGTGAAGGACAAACCCCACCCTAAAGAAAGGAATTGAGAACTGAAATTTGTTGACGTTGATTTTCCCTGAAAGAAATGTGTGCTGGACTGAAAAAATACATCTGCTCCCAAAGTCCGTTAAAAGGGCCAGTGAATGGCTAAGTGTAGAAGCTTCAAGAACACGTCAAACCTTTTAACCTCCTTTGCTTTGTTCCTGATGTCAGGAAAATAAGAATATAAACAGCTTTGTGTTTAAAAACAAACCCCCCAAAGTGAGTGTCTCTGTGAACCATACATTCAAATGAATTTCCAAGACCACCTGTGGCCAACGGGTCTCAGTGCCCAAGCACTCGGCGCACAGCTTCCCGTGGACATAACTGTGAGTGGTGTCACAGCGCCTGCTGCTGGCGGCCGGCACCGTCACCCTGCCGTTCCCCACGCCCTTGTCTGGAGGCCCGTGTCTATCTCGGGCTGTCCCCGTATATACAAATGTACAGTGGCGGCCAGCAGCATCTCTACTGCACAGGTTCTCCATGGACTCGGAACCGGTAGAGACACGTGTACTCCGGGTGGCCCCAGTTAGAAGAAATCCGGAGCTCCACGATTTGGAAAGCTCTTTCTGGTCTTCTCTGAAATCGAAGGGGAGAGAATGAAACACATTCACTTGATACAGACACTCCCGGGCCCAGTCACCTTCCCAACAGTGACATCTGCGAGAAAGGGGCCAGGCCGAAAATGAAGCTGCCAGTCGGCTCCCAGTCACCAGCCAGGACATAAAGCTTGGATGGAACCAACAACTTGTCACAGGCCTGACTGTGCAGGGAACAAAACACATCCTAAAGAGGCTCCTTCGGGAATAGAGCTAGGAGCTCAGCCCCCCGCCCTCCCCAGAGGCCTACCCTCACCCCTTCTGGTGGTTCTGTTAAGGTCAGCGGGCCCTGCTGACCTGAGGGGACGGGGACCCATGGGAACGGCGCCCAAGCTTACCGGGACAGGGAACGTCTGGAGTGACTCTCCATCTTGGTCGAACACAAACTGTCCCAGCAGCTGCCCTTCTTCTTGATACTCGTTTTCTAGCCCCTGAAACCAAAACCAGACCATCCACGACTCAGGAAGTGATGCTGACTGAGCTGCTGCTCCTCAGCATGAGCTGGGAGAGAGGAAATCCACTTCTCCAGGCCTGCACACACTCCCGAGAAGCACCCTCCCGGGGACGGAGGGAAAAGTGTCCCTCACATCTGACCCGCCTGATCAGAGCAGGTCCAGGACAAGGGACGAGGGCAAGCGCACACATCAAGGACATGTGAGTCTTTGTAGACCACATGTAGACCAAGGACAAGGACATTTTGTAGGTGCAGCTCTGGGGAACACCCTGCCCGGGGAGGGAGGACCGGGCATACTCACGTAGACAGAGAAGTCCCTGGGGGCGCTGGTGATGTTGCCCGTGGGCGACAGCGTCTTGGGGATGTGCTCCAGCGCAAAGCTGGTCGGGCGGATCTCCATCGACAGCCGCACCACGAGGTAGCCCTGGGAGCCTCGGAACGCCCAGCAGTTGCCCGGGTAGATGTCAGGCTGCAGAGGAGGCAAAGCCCTGACTCTCAGTAGCTGAACAAGCTCTTAGCCACTTAGGAGACAGAAACAGGAAAAGAAAAGGCTGATAATACTGAAATAAAACGGTTTTGGCATGGCAAAAAAGGTCATTATAAGCAAAGTCAAAGGACAGACTGGGGAAAGGAGTTTGAACTTAAATCCTGAAGACTGACAGTCTCCACAGCATGAGTGAGTTTTACGCCCGCTGCGATAACCAGGACTTCACCACAGGAACGTGGGTGCACGTGGCCCCCAACCACGTGAGGAGGCCCACCTTGCCCAGGAATGGAGAGACCCAGTTTACGTGGCAGCTGTCCCAGGGCCGATGCCGTGGGAGGTGCGCACTCATGCATGCGGGTCCACATGCCCCGGTGCAAGCTCTGCACATCTGCAACCCACCCCCACCCCCCACCCCGGCCAGCACTGCCCAGGTGCTGGCAGCAGCACTGGGGACACCACCTGCAGAGCGCTGGCCCAGCTGTGGAGGAGCCCCTGTCCTCGTGCCGGCTGCTGAGCAGAACAGCTTTCTGTGTGGCAGGTGGGAGGGATGGGACGGGATGGGACCAGATGGGACAGAACGTACAGTTCATCCTTCATGTTCCACGGCTCCAGAGCCGCCCTGTGCCCACACTCAGAGAAGGGACCTGGCCCTTCAATGCCTCCCGTTGCCACCCCGAGGGCCACGCTCCATCAGCGCCGCAGAGGGAGCGGGAGGCAGGCGGACCTCAGGCAGCCCCTTGGGGTGCACCTCCTGCAGGTGCCACCCTGTGGCTGTGCCTCTCCTGGGCGGTCTGGGCTGAGCCCAGTCGGGGGAGCAGCTCGTCCCCAGCACAGTGGCCCCTCCTGTGCAGCCACACCAGCTGCTTGCCCAACACAGCCAGCAGCCCTGCACGTTCCTCCCCGGTCAGTGGCCGGGCTCCGTCTTGCCCAACACGTCTGACTTGCAGAGTACAGCTGCCTTCTGACCCCCCAGCGGCCACACCACAGACCCGAGTCGACAACAGGCCGCGTGGGGCCCACACGTGCGTACAGGGGAGAGCGGCCTATGGGCCACGGGGACTGACCGCCCTGGGGACAGAGGGAAGCCACAGTCGCTCGCCAGACACCAGCTGTGCACCAAGGACAAGGCAGGGGGCCAGACTCTGAAGTTCTCAGGCACCAACCTAATGCTCAGCTCATTCACAAAGTCAGTTAGGTTGGACTTGTGGTTTTTAAGTGAAAGGTGGCAATCATGCCACTGAGGTGTTTCACATGAAAGAAACTTGCATTTTCTGTCGAAGGCGGTGTCACCACATGGCAGCAGTTGAGTGTGACAGTTCAGGCCCGTCACCCCGCAGCCCTTCAAGGCCATGCGACCAGCGTGACCCAGAGGCCCCCGCGGGCCCACAGACACGGGCGTGGGCGTGCGTGTAGGGTGTCCGCCCCGTCCACGCCGAGGCGTGAGCAGGCGCAGCCTCCACTGCACCGTGGGCCCGCAGTGCAACAGCAGCGCCAGCCCACCCCCCCTGCAGTTTCAGGTCCACCGCAGGGCGAGGGGCCAGTGCTGCTGGCACCACCGCGTCTCAGTGTGGCGCTCACCCCGCCTGCTGCTGAGCCATGTGTGGCGCCGCGCACACTATCCTGTCTGTACCTTGTGCCTCCACAAAAAGCTGGACCACCGACCGTGGAGCGGGTTGGCCTGCGACGCAGCCGCTCACCTGGATGACGACGCGGGGCGACTGGGAGAAGTACCACAGCGGGATGCCGAACAGGCTGATCAGCGCTGTCTTGGTCTCGTACGTTTCCGAACAGCGAGTGCTCAGGATGCTTCCGCCTGAAAGCAGGGGTTCAGCCCGCTTCAGTGTCTGACTCCATCTCTCGGGAATCTGTATCCTTACCCGCCTCAAGGAGTTATTGGAAATGTATTAAAAATTCTCAGGTTTATAACTTGTACAAGGAAGCTTCTCCTTCAGGATCAGCCCAGTCTTAATTTTTACTTTTTCCAAACCCCATGTTAGGAGTGTGTGATTGCTTTGGGATGCAGTTTGTGCCTGCTGACACCGAGAGACACTCCACACTGGCACCGCCCCACCTGCCTGCACCTGTGGGGACAGCAGCCCTGCATGCCCCTTGGCCCGTGCTGGCAGAGAGCACCGAGCCTGCTGGGCCCTGCCGTTGCCAGACCGGTGGGGTCAGGAGCCTGCCTGGGGAAGAGGCCAAAGGGGCAGGACGCGTCTGCACATGGCCCAGGCTTCCACCCGGGAAACGGGCATGTCTGGGGCCAGAGGACCCAACCCCTCGGCTGCACTGGTCAGATGCTGAAGCTCTGTCAGTGAACCCGGTCTCCACGCCAGCAGAAGGGAAGCATCGAAAAAGCCATCTGTCCCTTAACGGGAAATAGGGCAAGTGCTGGTGCCACAGCAGGCCGAGACAAACCACACAAACAGAAACTCATGAAAAGTCCTGCCCCTGGTCACCACCCTGCACAGCACCCTCGGCCCACCTCCTAACGGGCGGGGCAGGGCGGGAAAGCAGATTTCAGCTCCAGCATCAACACACTGTATTTGCATTTCCGAACCACTGAACTACCTTTCAAAAACATCCTATTGTCATTCTTAGAAAGTCTCCTTAAACACACTGACACTTTTTAGCTCACAGAGTTGAAAACGCTTTGTTCAGTAGTAAAAATTCTGACAGTTCAGTCGTGTTGGAGTGACCACATCTCTGATCAGTCAAACGCGCGCATGGATGGACTGTGCCTCTGAGAAACAACGGCAGGTGAATCACGCCTCATCCTTCGTTGGTCCCCAATGAATGGCTGAGGCGTCATCTGACGTCTGTGAATCGCTAGGAACTTCCTCAGAAATTGCTGGATCTGAAGGCGTGAGACGAAAACCTCCTACACGGTGAGGAGAGTGCCCGTCCCACACCGGGGGACCAGGTTGTGTTCTCGAGGAACGGAGGCGCTCGCCCCGTTGAGGTCCCATGAGGAGGGGGATGGCCGAGACCAGCCCGTGACCTGTGGGCACCAGGTTCCTGACCGAGGACCAGCTGCTCACCACGCCTTCCAAACTGCTGGTGGGCAGGGAACCAGACAGATGTGGGTTTTCCAGTCACCGCTGCCCTGCAGGCTCCCAGCCCCGAGGGCACTGATGCCCTAACACTGGACCAGGAGCCACTGGCCTGGAACGTGCTCTCCCATCTCTGTGCTCCGTTCCAGAATCAGAGACCCACTGACTTACCGCCGGACTCCAGAGCGAAGTCCACCATGCCGGTCTTGTCCTGGGAGTACAGCTTCAATGCGTTGTTTACGATGCGGTGTGCTTGCTGGACGGGCACGTGCAGGGTGGACGCCGAACCCAGGGGAGGAGAGACAAGGCTGCGTGTCAACACCAGGAGTGGGGCCGGGCATCTCAGTGAGAACACACTGTCTGTCAGCTCTGTCTAGGGATGACTGGCTTGGGGGACGTTCTGGGAAACCCACACTCCGCCACGGCGGGGCCACTGGACGGCCGTGAGGGCACGAGCCTGTTCGTGAGCTCACACCGCCTCCCCAGTCCCTGGGCCACAAGAGCCCAGAGGTGCACATGGGGTGGCAAAGCGGGCTCAGAGCAGGGACTGTGCCCTGGTGCTGGGTGACTGGAAGGCTCTGGAACAAGAAATGAATAAAGCATCACGTGCTCCCAAGACGCAGCTACGACGCTGGCGCCACTGCGTCTCTGCCCCCCTGCCTGTGCTGAGCACCATCGATGTCACCACCACCCCTGCCTGCTGGGGATCGCGGTCGTCACCTCACCACACCTGGCTTCCACCTCCCTTGTTCTCCACCTACCGCTTCTGTGATCCCCACGGCCCCCTGCTCGTGCACTGCGGACAAGATGGCGTCAGAGGTCGGCGCCCGCCCTGTCAGGGACATGTGGTGGGTCACGTTCCGCAGGATGCGCAGCTCCAGCTCCTGCAGCGCCGCCTGCAGGTCGTTCCTACTGACAAACTGAGAGGACAGCTTCCGCAGCAGCTGGTCCAGGGCGCCGCCCTGTTGGTCGTCCGAGAATAGCAGTCTGACGGTCTCTCTGACCTGGGCATCGACCTGGGGAAGTCGTAAGCAAACAGAATAGAAACCGCTTTGGCTCTGGCTCCCATCACCTCGGCCACCGCAGCAGTGTCACCCACTCCTCCAAATCCATCCTGCAAATGCCACACACCTTCCTCTCCACAGGAAACAGAAGAGCCCCTCCCAGTGCGCTGGAGGAGCCCACGCCCACAGAGCCGCAGAGGGAGGCGTGGCCCAGCCCGTGGCCCCACCCCACAAATGTTAGGCAGGCCCATGGGTAAGGGCAGAGGGGAGGAGCCCTTTGTATTCCAGGGGTGAACAGGTTAACTCTGTGTACCGTAAACGCCCGTCTGCATTAGCTACACACACACGAATGACTGCATGCAGAATGCGTCCTGGGGCCCTGCAGCCCAAATGCACGGGCTTCACAACCACAGTGTCTCACGACCCCAGAGACGCTGCCAGGCACGGCACAGCCCGCTGGGGCCCCCATCAGCTCAGCTTCCCTGCACGGCAGGGAGGTGCTTGTCCCCAACCCACTGTCTGACTCTCGACTGCAGCTGAGTTTTAGATACAAACGTTTGCTTTTCTGTTTTCAGCAGCTCTGAATGGTGGATTTCCTCTTCTGCGGGAGGACGTGCAGGCCCATAAGCACCACGCCAGCACAGGAAGATCGTGGTGTTAATGTGGCAGGTGAAGGGACAAGGAGATTCAGGAGAGTGGAAGTTTTAACTTATTTTAAATCTTTAAAACCTTCGAATGTAGTAGTTTTTTAAAGGAAACTAAAAAACCTGAGACGCCCACCAGCCAGTCCCTGACTTTCTACGCCCACAGGAGAGGTGGCGTCAGGGGAAGCTCACCTTCTCGTGCAGGCTGGGGGCCTCCTCGCAGTGGGCCTTCAGCGGCTGCCAGGCCGCCAGCTCGGACTGCAGGCGGCCCAGCTCACGCTCCAGCTGTGCCACGGTGGACTGCAGGTGCTGCTGCTGCTCAGCCGCACTGGGAGTTGACGGGGAGGGGGAGAGAGAACGGGCTCAGTGCAGCCAGTAGGGGAGCCGGCAGCAGGGGGCTGTCACAGGCCCCGTGTGCACATGGACCCCCACGCCACTCTGTGCCTGAGCCCCAGAGCCTTCCTGGGCGGGGAGCACGTGCCGCCCAGTGTATCCTAACAGGGTCCGTTCGGCATTCCTGCGCTCTCCTCACAATGACAACACGGCTGCAGGGATGAGACGTGCTCACCAGCCGTTCCAGGGCCCAATGGGGCCTCTTCAGGCCCGTGGAGGGGGGTGAGTGCGCTGACAATGCCCAGCCTCAAGGCCGGCTGACAGCTCCGTGTGTGGCAACTGCGCAGCACGAGCCACCGCACAGCTGTGGGAACCGCGCTGCTCGTCCACCACAGGTGCGTCGTGCAGATGCCCACAGCGCCGTCAGAGAACACACTCCCGGGAAACCTCGGGGTGGGGGGGGGCACAGATCAGCCTCGCAGACGCGTCTCTAGGGACGCGGGGGCGGCACTTCTGCAGTCCTTCCAGAGGACACACGGCCACCCGGCAGCAGGCCCAGAGGACACAGAGCAGCTGAGAGGGGATGGGATGGGGGGAGCACTCCCGCTCCTCGTCTGGCCCCCGGTCGAGCTGCAGGAATTACTGAGCCATGAAGGGTGAAGGTGTCGTATTCAGGCCGACTGGGGGGACCTGTGGTGAACTTAAGGTGTGATGGGACAGGCAGCTCCCACGAGGATAGGGGGAGGCCGCAGTGCAGAGCGCCCGCGGACAAGGATGGCGTGCAGGAGGAAGGCACCGGGTGCAGAGAGGAGCCACGTCCCCGCCCCAGGAAGCTGCTGAGGGGCTAGGCCGTTGAGATGGCAAAGACGCGACTCAGAAGCGGCCCAGAGCTCCTGCTCTGAAGATGCCAATGGCCTGTTTCAGAAGACGGGCCCACCAGGCAAGGGCTGAGCTGCGATGCCCTCGGTGCTCACAGAGCACCACACGGAACTCCATCCCCGCCAACCGTGATGTAAGCCCAGCTCATCTGCGCCCCGACATCGGCCCTTGGGGTGCTGCTCAGGGAGAAGCAGGCGGTGGCGAGCCCCTCAGACCCTCTGCCCTCAGGTGACTCCGAAGGGATGGCAGAAAGACACACAGCTATGTGTCCCTGCGGGGCCAGTCCCTGCGGTGCGGCAGCAAGGCCAGGCGGGACTGGCTCATGCGGGCTCTCCTACCTCACTGTCCTCAGCCTGGTCTGTTCCAGCTCCTTCTGGACGGCCTGGGAAGCACGAAAAACAGCCGGCTCACACAACCACACACTTGACTGTACATGAAACCACAGCTAATTGTCTAGTTTGTCGCCGTAATTCAAAGTCTAGCCCTGTTAGCTGTCAGGTAAGTGCTATTTTGTTTTCAAAATACACTTTGAAAAAACAGCCAGCAGACCCCACCAGGGGCACTGATGCACAGGAGCAGCAGCATGTTCTGAATGAGAGCGGCCCCAGGGCTCTGCACAGAGTGGTGTTGACAGCCCGCAAACACAGGGAGTGACCGGTGCCCACAGGAGGAGGCTGCTGACCACAGGGGCTGCGCACAGCACGGAACTGCCAGCACGGCATGGGGAGACAGGCTGCACCTGAGCACAGGTCTCTCCTCGCAGGCGCAGAGATGCCCCTGCCCCCAGCAGCATGAGCACATCCCACCAGCTGACGGGCTAAACTCGCCTCCTCTGACCTGGCCAGCAAGGGTCAGCTGTGCCCTGCTCTGTGCTGAGTGCAGACATCCTGTCCTCTGCCTGTGACCTCTGAGTAGGACAGACATCCCCAACAGAAAACTGATTTCTTGGGTCAAAGACTCGGCCCCTCCCTCCTCCGTCTAGACACATCGGGACGCTCGGAGGGCTGCGGGACAGGCAGGGGGCAGACTCGGGGCACAGCCCTGCACATTGAGAGACACCTCAGAACCACTGAGCAGGACAGACTCGGGAGGCATCAAAGCCATGAGACTGGCCCTGGCTGGTGTGGCTCAGCGGACTGAATGCTGGCCTGAGAACCAAAGAGTCGCTGGTTTGATTCCCCGTCAGGACGCATGCCTGGGTTGCAGGCCAGGTCCCCAGTAGGGGGCGTGCAAGAGGCAACCACACATTGATGTTTTTCTCCTTCTCTTTCTCTCTCCCTTCCCTCTCTCTGAAAATAAATAAATAACATCTTTAAAAAAAAAAAGCCATGAGATGGAACCCCAGGGGGTAGGGGGACTCTTTCTCCAGGTCTGTAACGACAGCAGCAGAGGCACTGGGAGGTGTGGGGACATGGGCCACAGGGGACGCTCTGTGCTGGGGAGCACTTGTCGGGGCCACTGTACAGAGAAGCAATACCTCTGATTTTCCCATCAGTTTTCCAAGGATGTCTTCCAGGTTTGAGATGCGCACTTCGTGTTTGTGCTGGAAGGCCGCGGGGTCAGTCTGGAAAAGGAAAAGGAGCAGGCAGACGGTTGAGACACAGAAGCTACAACACGCAAACCTGGCGTGTCAGGGCTGCTCAGACATGCCGCATGCAGAGAGCATCCTGAAGGGGTCGGCCACCCAGGGACGGGGCCTCTGGAGGGACCCGAGACTGTGCTGAGAGGCCAAGAGCTTCTACAGCAAAGGAGAGTGTGAACCAGGAAGTCCTGTGACCACCGGAAAGTGCTCTGCAGAGAAAGCCAACTGACTCCCACCACTCAACAAGCGCCCGCTGGGCGCCCGTCGCGTTTGGTGATTCCAGGGCAGCAGTCTAGACGCCCTGCACACCCTCATTCCTCCTTGGCCATCCATGTCCACAGGCCGCGCGACACGGAGGCATTTATTAGGAATAAACCCAGTCCACCACCTCCCCAGGACGCTGGCAACGCCCTTCAGAACAGCCGCCCCTGGCCATCAAAGGGACTCAGGCCGCGTGGCCGTCCATCCCGCTGGGCAGGGAGGGTGCGGCCCTGAGCACTCAGCACACGCTGGAAAACCTCAGTGTGTGTGACCAGCTCCCACCCGCTCCTTCAGCAACTCGCTGAGCCTGCAACTACAGCTGTGTTAGTAGGTGCGCTCCCTGAAGGTTGAGAACATCCCTGCCAATCACACCATCAAAGGGCGCGAAGGACAAACAAGGCAGAGAAAGAGATCGCCTGTCCTGAACGACCGCAACCCAGGTCGGAAGGCAGGCAGTCGTGAGTGCTCGTGTGGAGGTTCCAAAATATCCGAATCAACTCATCACGGAACTGAACAAAGGGAACACTGGTTTAAGGAACGTGGGCCAACAGTCCTTTCCATGATGACACCAACTGAACCAGGCGTCTACACAGAGGCCCAGGGCCCCACATGGACAGAACTCCTCCCGCTGCCTCCCCCTCCCGCAGAGGGCGCCCCCACTTGCGGACCCACTCAGGTGGGGCCCAGCGCACAGTGGCATCCACCGGCCCCGCCACTAAAGCACGGCCACATCCCACTGCAGTGCCGCCCCTGGTCTCAGCTCCTCATGGAAAGAAGCCACTTGGGGACCCCTTGGCCTCACCTGAGAGCCCAGCAGCCCGCCGGCACCAAGGTCCTTCAGGTGCTGCCCCACCATACTCCTTACCAGGGACGACACCCCGGCACCACCGTCGTCCAGCTGGTCTACCCGCACTTGTAGCTGCTGCAGCGAAGCTGTTAGCTCTCTCAGCTTCTCGTCCCGGCTCTGACACTGTCCCGACAGAGAGGCCACCTGCCTCTCCACCTCTCTCATCCAGTGCCAGGGAGAAGCCTCGGCCGCACCCTAGGACAGAGGGAAGACGTTCTCACAGCAACGCACACAAGCCAGCACCCAACACTTTCGGCACCGGGCAGGTCACACCCACAGTGGGAGCGTCACGGCCAAACATCACCCAGATGCCCACGCGCCCATGGCGGAGAACGCCCAAGAGGCTGTACTGCTAGAAATTTTCCTCATGTGCAGCGAGGGGCGGGTTTCACTCCCCCCTCATACTTTCTGTATTTTCCAAAGTAACGAATGCCACTTTTCTTCAAATTACAATGAACTGAATAACGAGATTACTTTAAAAATGCACTGTTGAACTAGTTCATAGCATCTGAGGAGATGGACACTTGGAACTATTTTCTAACACAAGAGGCCCCACCGAGCGGCCCGGTTCCCAGCAGCACAAGGACGGACCCTCAAGGACAGGCTGGCAGCGCTGGGAGAGCCAGCTGGTGGTTACCTCGGGAGGCGGGAGCAGGGGAGCAGCCCCCGGCGAGAATACGCCCTGGGGCTCATCAACCCCCAGCGCTCTGAGCGTGCGTGTCCAGTTGAAGGTGGGCAGGAGAGAGAGGAAGCCACCCTGGCCCCAGGAGTAAAGGCCCGCACCTTGGAGGAGAGAAAAGCGGCCACGGCTGAGTGGGCAGCCTCACACATGGCCTCCCACAGGGGCCCTCTCACTAATGCACACACACGTGTGCCTGTGCAGGTCACCGGCCGGCACTAGGTCAGAGTTGACTTACCGAGTAAAAGTAAGAGCGGAATGAGCAAGATTAAAAACTTGCAAATGTTTCGAAGGCACCTAGGAATAAAAACACGAACACGTAACTTGGAGGCAGCGTCCAGCATTTCCCTCTCTCCCCGGTAACGTGGCCTGGAACAGCCCCACCGCAAGTAAAAGAATGCGCGCTCACAGGCCCCTCTGTGAGGAGACCCTGTCTGCACAGTGGCGACACTCAGGCCCGCGTCAGCTAGCATGCCCAAGGCCACGCTGGGGGCTACGGGACAGCACCAAGGCACCGTGGACGTCGGTCCACCTTGGAGCCCAAGGGTCCAGGTCCCTCCTCACCACAGGGTCTCCCACGTGTCCCCTGCCCCCTGCAGGCCACCACTTCCCTCAGGAATGGCGCCAGCCTGGGACTGGGTGACAAGGTCAAGTAAGAACACGCCTGGTGATGGGATGCTGACGTCCTCACCTGGTGAGAAGAAACACGTTCAGCCAGGACATCAGAGTGACCAGCTGGTACCACCCACTGCCCAGCCACCAGAATGTCGCCGTGGCCACCTTCCCTGGAAGAGAATGCCAGCAGTCTCGGGATGTGTCCTTGGGACAACCAGGCTCCCAAACAAGGCCCAGCCAGAAGCGCCAGGCGGTTTACCAACAGGCCTCTGGAGGCGGCACGCCAGGAGGAGCGGGCCCGCACGCTCCACGCCAGGGCGCGGACGAGCCGCAACGCACCCAGCACTCTCGTCAGGACACGGGTGGGACTTGGCAGAGGACACCAGCACATGCACCTCAGTCCCGCCCCACTGCAGCTCGGCGGTCGCGGGCCAGCACGGGAGGACACAGAGCGCATGCACCCAAAGCGCAGGACAAGACCATCACACAGGGAGCGAGGCGTGGGGCCCTGATGCGGAGCTTTCCTCCGCGGGGTGAATTGTTCCTGCCGCAGCCTCACAGGGACGGTGCACACAGAGCCCAAGTGACCACCTGGAGCCGCTGTGGCCGACCACAGGACCAACAGCACCGCCTGCACCGCAGCCCACCCTGCAGCTCTGGTCCTCCGCAGTGTCTGCATCGCGATGTGCCCTGTGACAGACGAGACGTGGCTGGGGTGCACACTCAAACACGGGGACCCGGGACACCAGCTCTCCACAGCCAGTGCACAAGAAACCCCAACTCACAGGGTTTTGCCCAAATTCTTTCCTATCAGTAAGTAGACTCTCTTCTCAAGAAAAACAAAAAGCAAACCAAGTCCAAGCAAGATGCTGGAATTAACTTATGAGAACCCCACTCACTGTCTAAACAGCTCCCACCCCTCCTGCCTGCAGTGTCCCCACAAAGCCCAGCGTGGTGGCCAGAGTTGCCACAGGCTGCGGCTGGTGCCAGCAGGGTTTACATGGAGAGAGAATGAGACGCTGCAAAGCAAATAAAGGCCCAGACCCCAGAGCCAGTCCATGTGCTCCTGGTGAAGCGAGGCCCATTCAGGGCCCAGATGGCAACCGTCCTGCAGGTACACGTGTTCCAGGCCACACGCACTTTGGAGCCACACACACTCGGTGCCGCTGGCTGAGAGATGACCAGGAGGAGCCTCTGCCTGGCAGTGCAGGCCACACAACGCAGAGCTCCACCTGGGGATCCCTCCCGTGTCCTCTCTAAGGGTGGTGGCGGAGAGTGGCCGACACACAGAGATGTGGGGCGAGCAGGGCTGACCTGCTGCTTCAGTTGGTGTGTGTTAATGAACAGTCAGGGGCAGCTGTTTCCGCAGCTCAGCTTTACCAACGAGGCTGCCGGGAAAGGTGCCCCTTTCCCCAGCAGGGGCAGGTGTGTTGTGGGGGTGGCACCAGCTGTGCGTGCATCGCCTGGGGCGGAGGCGCAGGGTGCGAGCACGGCATGCTCCCACAGTGGCACAGGTGGGAGCAGCCTTTTCTGCACTTCCGTCCCCCTTCCAGGGGACTCTCTGCTCAGACATCTGACTTACAGTGCAGACACGCACAAAGTGTTTGGGAGCGAGAGTCCCCACATTTTAGACCAAAGTCCACGGGACTCCTGTCCATCTGCAGCGAGCACCCAAACCCCAAGTGCAGAGGAGAGAGCACAGGCGTCTGTGGAGAGCGCGACAGAGACAGAACAGACAGGGTGAGAGGCCACCTGTGCGGGAAGAGCCGGGTGGTGCCGTCCCTGCCTCCCCTCCTGTCCCGGGAGACTGCGAGCGGGTGGCCGAGTGGGTCTCCAGAAGCTCCATCCCCTCACAGCCGTGGCCTGCGGGGGGTGGTGACAAGCAGTTAACATGACAGATTACTCCACAAACCTTGTCTATTCAAAAACAATGCACAACAATGAGTTTGCGATTATGAGACATAAAACTCAAAGCAAATGCCGCCTGGTGGTCGTTCACTTCTATTACACTTGACCTTGGCCAAAAGGCAGGGAAGCGATGGCCCCTCATGCAGGGTTTCAGCACTGGCACCCTCTTGGCAAGGCCCCCACAACTGGGCCAGACAACGCGACCCGAGGGCACCGCGCGGTGAGAGGCTGAAGCCGTACTTACACAACGAGTCCCCGTTCACCGCGAGGCGCCCGTCCTCTCGGGGAGGCTCTGTCACTACAATCTTCCCACTGTGCTCGGGATGAGCTGCAACACATGTGGGAGAGGCTTACGAAGCTCAGCAAGTGCAGGCCCTCAGAACCCCAGGGAGCCGGCGAGCCCGAGCACAAGCGAGGCCGCCACCCTGCTCCAGCACAGCTGGGTCCGCACCGGCGGGCGAGGACAGCCGACGGGGCTCTGCTTGGGAAGAGACCGTCCAGGCCCCGGTCCAAGACGGCACGCCCGCCGACACCCTGCCACGGTGGGCGTGCTCAAAACACCCGGACGGCACTCCAGATGCCGTTCAGATGTGTGGCTGTTACTTTAAACAAGTAAACCAGAAACTGAGGGTGTTAATTCTTCGTTTAAAAAGTGACTTGAAAATAATGCTCGCACACCGACCAACTGCCAGGGACTGGACTGCATGCAGGGTCCGCGAGCACCTCCGCAAGCCCCTAGAGAAAGAGCCGAGGCGGCACCCCAGAGTGGCAAACAGACTGCAGAGCAGAGACGTGAACGCGCCGCTGGAAAGAGTAGTGTTTTCTCCACCTTGATAGCAGTATTTGGTGGAAAAAAGAGAAAAAAATTATTTAAATACCTTGTGATTCATGGCTTTTTGACTTATAGCCCTCTGATTCACGATCTTTTGATTCATAGTTTTTCAATTTGTAATTTTCTGATTCATAATTGAGCTTCATTAAAACCACTCGAAAGAGTTGGACTAAGACTGACGAGAAAGACGATGAAGCGTACGTGGCCAGCCACAGAATCCTGTCCACGTAGGAGGACGCACCGCCTATTGAGAAACCGTGGACACACAGTTAATCCCCCCCAGAGCCAGCACTTCCTCCCCTGACCAGTCAGAAAGCTGACCTCCTCGTTCGGCGCAGCACAGCCAGCCTTTCAAACAGCGCCAGAGACACGCTCGGGACGCCGCGACGCCGGTCCCATGCCCCGCCAGGCAGAGCACTGCCCAGGCCTATCGCCAGCATCCTTCGCAGGACGGAGGTCAGCTCGCCGCGCCGCTGCGTCCATGCACACGGCCCCACTAGGGGGCTGCCTGCCCGGCTGCCCTGCCCTGCTCCATGCCTGTCTGGAGGACCCGCGGGGCCTGGCACCTCCAGGGCGGCCGGCTGCCGCAGCGCTGGCAACAAGACAGCAGAAATGAGCGGCGTGGCCTCGGGAGGCGTCCGCCCGGCGATGGAGCTGCTGGACTGAGGGCCTGGCTGCACTGTGACTTTTTATTGGTGCCCGTCTTCAGAAGACACAGGGGGATCCCAGATATTCTTTCCTATTAACCTAAAACATGTGGATGTTCCCCAAGTCACAGTTGCTAGAAACGTTTGCTGCTAGAAAGTTCCTTTCCGAGTGGTGGATGAAGCAGGCTTGTTTCCAGGCGGTCAGGTGCACGGGGACCACCTGGGATGGGCTTGTGCCCTCTCCCCTCCCCCAGCCCCACAAAGCCTCAGGGGCTCAGAGCAGACTGCATGCCACCAGGGGGATTGGGGTGTCTGAGCTGCAGTGATTTTACAGACATAAAATTAGAATGAAGTTGCTATGCAAGCCGCACCCCGTCCGAGAAGAGCACTGGAGCTGCCGCGGCAGGCGCCCTTCCTGCTCTGCTGCGCTGCACACTGGACGGAGGCTGGGGAGGGAGAAGCTGTTTGCTAAGAGTGAGGCTGGGACAGTCTCGCTGATGACAGAAAGAACACTAGCATCCCATTTTCCATCCATCAAAATGAAAGGTTTGTAAAGCATGGAAATAAGAAAAACTGGCGAGTCTGCAGGCGGGGCCCTCCCAGCACCACAGGGGAGAGCGGTTGAGGTGCCCGTGTGGGAAGTCGGCTGGAGTCTGGTTTTGTGCATCAGCAGTGCCACTCAGCAGGAGCTGCCGGCTGAAACGGGCTCTGAACCCCATCTGAACTGCCCACGATGGTCTCTTCAGGAGAGCAACCCGGTCAGAGCTGCTCACGCTGCTCAGTTCCAAAGCTGCTCCCAAGGTCGGGACCCGCGGTGCGTCTCTGTCAGGACAGCACAGCTGCTCCGGGTCGGCTGCAGCAGGATCCACAGCTCCGGCTGGCACAGGTGCAGACACTCCAGTCCGTGTTTCTCTCATTAGGCTGCTCCAGTGACCAGACCCCTGCTCCCTGCTGCCAGCACAACTGACAGTTTCTCACAGAAACAAACCGCTTCTCTAGACCATGTCACACCTTGTGCTGGGGGCACTAAGTGCTGCCTGGAGGACACAGGAGGGCCTGTTCTGAGAGCCTCACTCCCATGGCTACCCTGTGACGCAGGACACACAGTGTGACACGCAGGGGTGGCCGGGAGACTGGGGCAGGGCTGGGAGTCAAGGGGTGGCCACGTCTCCGGCCTCCCCTGCTGCTGGAGAGGGTGCCCCATCCTGGGGGAGCTGTCTCTTCGTGCTTCCCACCAGCACCCTGCTCCGCGGGGGACTGCGTCAGGCCTTAAGGAAAAGACTTTGGAGCCTGCTAAAGCCTTTTTGATGTGAAGCAAAAAATCACATTTTGTCAACTCAAACCTCCTGAAGTTCGGGACACGGAACTGTCAGGTTCAAGTGGGTCCGCAGCCTTCACCCGTCCATTCGCCTTCCCGCCTGTCTGCCTGGGCAGGGGCGTGTGCGTACGCAGCTCTAGAGGGACGGGGACACGGGCAAAGTGTTCACGTGCACGTAGCTTTTCAGGTGCACAAGCAGAAAACCCAAGTGTTGTCAGACTGATGAAGTGAACTTTGGTAAAACCACACACGCAACAGTAGACAGACATAAAAAAGTAAAGTTCATTTCAATTACCGTACAAAACCACACATGTACTGACAGAATCTCAGACAAGACGACACATTTCTCTAGGTGCACATGTAAAATTCAGGCACTGTCTGAACCCTGTGAATGTGCTAGATGCCACTGAAGTGCACACTTTTTTGTCATGTGAATTTTACCTCATTTCAAAAAGCACGAGAATTCACATTGGGCACGTCCTACGCACCGTGGCACCCTGCAAGGACAGACAGTGGTGGGGGGACTTCTCTGTGCCGCTGTTCACAGGCTTTACATGGGCACAGCGGCAACAGAGAGAAAGGAAACAGGGGCGCTCAGTCAGGCTGGCGGAGAGCCACGCGTACGTCAGGCCAACGGGGCCCCGGGGACAGCCCTCACCGGGTGGTGGCAGAGCGGGTTTAGTGACTTTCACTTTTTCCCTTGCACACATCTGTGATTTTCCAGGGTTCTTCATGAACACAGTAGACTCTTTACGATAAATGGGTTGTTTCTACAAGTCGCTGCTGTGATCTGACACAGCATGGGAGGTGACAAGAGAAGGCCAAAGCAAGTAAAAATGTAGCCTGTTACACCTGAAACTGATACGAAATAACACTGAATGGACGCTGTGATAAAAAAATAACACAGAGGAAAATGTAAATATATGTAATGTGTTTTCTCTTCAAAAACAGTCAAGAGCGCCCTGACCAGTGTGGCCCAGCGGGTTGGGTGTTGTCTCGCAAACTGAAAGGTCACCAGTTTGGTCCCCGGTCAGGGTACAGGCCTGGGTTGCAGGCCAGGTCCCCGGTTGGGGATGAGCGAGAGGCAACCGATCCATGTCTCTTTCTCTCTCCTTTTCCCTCCCTTGGTGTCTCTCTATAAAAACCAGTCAGGAGCAATTTAAGTCAATGCCTTTCAGCAATGGATCCCCAGAGGCTCCCCAAAACCCACCCCCGCAGACGAAGCGTGGCTCTTCCCAGTTACACACAAGCAGAGCCACGACCCGCGTGAGGCGGCCACAGGAAGGCAGCACGCCCCCCAGAGAGCTCACTGGGAGCCTCCACCCCAAGGGTAACGCATGCTGTGCTCCACACAGCAAGGGCGCGCCTCTGCACACCCCAACGCCCCTGCCCCCAGGCACCCTGAGAGCACTGAGCCCCGGCTGGGCGCCCCAGGAGATCCCAGGGACAGCACCAGTTGTCTGCACAGTGAGGCTGCTGCAAGGGTGGGGAGACTCTGGGCAGAGCCGCAGCAGAGGGGCTGCGGCCTGCCTTCCCCTTGCTGCTGCCTCCGCGTGGTGTGGGTGCTGACGGGTCAGCACCGCGCCGTGGCCACCACAGACACAGCCACGAGCACCAGCAGCTGCAACACCATGTCTGCAGCATCTGAGAAGTGGTAACTGACTACCCCGTATGCCCGGCATGGCCCCAGCCACAGCAAATGCGCAAACACGGCCCTGCCCTCCCGGTACTTTCCCGTCCCCATCAGGTCCCCTGCCGCGCGTCCGCCAGTGCCAGGCAGACCGGCACATGGAGTGAGACCACAGGGGCCGGGACCTGGAGATGAGGTGAGCACGTTTCCAGCCCAGAGCTCCCCAGCCTACCCCTGCGCTGTGGGAGCAGTGACCACGGGCAGGAAGCTGGGGATGGGCGTGGAGTGCCGAAGCCAGCAGGGGCACCTCCGACAGGTGAGGGAACCTGGAGGGACCCGGGCGCTGGGGCCGTGGAGGGAGCCCACAGGCTGGCCTGCAGAGGCTGCACAGTGGCCGCAGTCCTGACAGCACCACGGCTCCAGGGCCCCTGCGAGGGCCCTGCCCCAGAGCCTGCAGCCGAGACTCGGACGTCTGCCTCTGCTCGCCTGGGGCTGTGGCTTTACCAGGGCCCGTAAGTGAAGGCCGCCACCCAGCGGGGCTGGTGCCGAGCAGTTCCGACTGAAGACGGTGGTGCTCTTTGGCAGCAGAGGCGAGGACCCTGCTTGAGCTGCAACTCTGGTGCCCTTGCGGGCCCACAGCGCCATGTCCCGCCCAAGTACAAGGTCACAGAAGTCCCAGACCTCCCCCCCCCACCCCCGGACAGAACCCTAGCCACGCAACATGGAACTTGAGAGGAGCAGCAAAGCCAAACCTTGCTGCACTTCGTAAACCTTTATGGGGTAATTCGGAGTTCCAGTCAACGTCTGAGGCAGTGCAGATGCCGCGGCCTGTGCCGCCCGGCCCGCAAGACGAGGACTCCGGGACGTGCAGTCCCTCCCGACTCAGACGCGCACAGGACTTACGTTTCTGAGAGCGGTCCCGCGAGTACACCCTGGAGGTGGGGCCGTGGGTGAGCACGTGCCCGGAGAGCGCGTCCTGGCGCAGGGACAGCTGGCTGCAGGCCCTGCATGTGTAGCCGTTGCTGCGGGCTGCGCCGGCGCCTGCGTCGCTGCTCCCCTGCGTGAAGGCTCTCGCTCCCCCTGGAGGTTCAAAGAGCAGAAGGAGCCGTCGATCGCACCCTGTGGACGCCTAAGGAGAACCGCTCCCTCGAGGGGATAAAGGACTGGAAGCATTACCTTTAAGGTCTCCGTCATCATCAAGACCTAAAACACACATATTTTTGCAGTTGAGCTGAAGTTATCAAAATACTCAAAAAACTAAAAATTACAATGGTTAATAAATCAGCATTATGGCACTGATCAACATTTATTTCCTAAAACACCTAAAATTAATGGCAGTTTCTCCAGAGACACATGGCGTGGCAGGCTCGGTGCACTCACAGGAAGGGCCCTGCGTCTCAGACCTGGTGTCCCGGCACCTCGACCCCCATTCGCTGCCTGATGGCTGCTCCCGCCTGCTGAGCAAGACACAGCACAGACCCGACCTGCCCACGAGCAGCACACGGAACCCCAGAGCACAGGCCTGCAGGGCCGGGGACCTGGCAGCAGTGCTGCGTCCCCACCCGAGCCGGCGCTCCTGAAGCACCCACTCCAGCAGGACGGGGACCGCGCTGCGGCTGCCCACACTGTTCCTGTTGTCACTATGTCCACGCTGGGAGCTCTCCAATGACTCAGAGGGCGAGGCCACAGCCCACAGAAGGAACACCCTCAGAGGGCGGCTCCTGCACGGCACCTGTAGGCTGCACCGCCTGCGGCCTGCAGAGGACGCAGCAACGATGACGTGCCGGCAGCACGGCCGTGCTTGCGGGCACGTGGGCCACACCCCAGGCAGCTCCCGTGCCTGCAGCTGGGAGCCTAGAGGAACCCTCAGCGTTGCTGAGCTGGGCTGGCCATGACATCCCTTCTTCCAGAACAATCAGAAGTGACCATGCAGTAGCTGACTCACCCCAGAAGTGGTCCACTTGGGTCTGCTCTCGGATCAGAGACTCGTCCAGCACGGGCGGCCGTAGACTGGCCGAGCCCTGCAGCCCGCTGCTCAGGCCAGCAGCGGCCTGCCTGGCTGCGTGGTCCACACTGAACGCCAGCTTGCTCGCGCCTCTGCGCTGCTTTGCTGTTCTAAAAAGAAGGAATAAGGAACAAGTTCACAGGCTTTTTCTTGTCAAGACAAACTGATGACATTTTACCAACACAAAACCTTTGAGAATACAGCGCTTTTAAGGCAGCATTTTCTTGTGTCTTTCCTCTGTGATGAGACATCTATTGATTTGGAAAAGGGAGTCCTAGGCTGGGGTCCAAGAGCTCCTTCTAAAACTGTTCCAACAAGACAGTTTTCACATTAATTTTGGGCTCTATGACACAAAAGTGGTTAAAACTTAAAATGACAAGTACTAAAAACAGTGTAAGTATAAAAATAAAAATTATGTGATTCCTAAATTTAAGCCCTCCCTTCCTTTTTAAAACAAGTAACCACACACTCGCACACACCCATCCACGTCTCTCACCGAGAAAGACAGCATCAAGTCCAGCAAGCAAGGGCTGTCTTCCAAAATAGCGTCCAAACTCATCTCGGGCACAAGTGACAGAGACCAGGGCCTTGAAAACAAGCACTGTGACTGCTTGGACCCAGGGCGGGCGCCCCCTCAGCGGGACCATGTGGGTGAGAGCAGGCGGCAGGGACAGAGCCGCGTGTCAGCACGGTGTCAGGAGGCCTGGTCCCAGCTGGGTGTTCTTGAGCCACGCACCATGCTAGACCACCTGCAGCCCCTCTGTGAGTCCCAAGGTGAGGAGGCGAGCCTCCGTCTCTAAATAAACGCTGAGGTGACCTCCAGGGGCGCGTACAGTCCCAGTCCTAACGGACCCCCTCTGGGACAGGCTCCTCCCCCTCCACGTGCAGCCCATAGGAGAGCTGTCACGCTCACACACAGGCCTTGCCCACCTGGCTCCTGCTGGTACAGACGCGCAACCAGCACACCGGGGGTGATGAACAGCAAGCCGTCAACCCTGGTGCGCACCTGTCTGTGCAGCGGTTTAGTACACAGACCATCTGCACTGGCCCCGCCCCTAAACAGCCTGCAGCGGCATGGCTGAGGGCCAGGCCCTGCTGCAATGGGAGCCTTGTCCCAGGGGACAGGCACGGGGCAGGTGCCCACACCCTCTCTGGGCTCTCGGAGTCACCTGCACCCCCACGTCGCAGAGTCTGTGCCAAACCTCGCCCACAGCAGAGCCTGGACACCATGAGGGCCTCTGTGCGCGTGCAACCCTCCACTCCAGAGCGAGGTCTCACAGCCAGGCACGCGTGGCTTGCACGTGCGTGAGTGTAGAGGGGCAGGGCTCACCTGGCTGCTCTGTCCCTCAGGGAGGCTGTGCTGCCGGAGCAGGTGTCCGCGTGCCCTGCCTGGCCGCCCTCCGTGCCGCGCGCGGTGGTGGCGAGGCGCAAACTGCGGCGGGACATTCTGGGAGAATCAAACACAGGGTCCAGTCTGTGCTCCGTCTCGAAGTCCAGAGCATCAGAAGAGTAACTTGAACTGGAAGGAAAAAAACGTGTTGGAGATAAGTAAGGCTCACGCACCATTTCTGCAACAGACAAGACTAACGATGGCCACGGCGTGTCACCTACGGTTGAGTTTTTAAAAACAACCACTGCAGCGTGACGACTGTCCCAAATGCACAGTGAGCTGGCACCCACATCGGTGTCTATGAGGTTGGTGCCCTGGGTGCCCAGTGTGGAAGCCCAGGGCCACCCTGAGACTCGCTTCACAACCTGCCAAGTTCACGAGGATCCCCCGCCCAGGGGGCCAGCATGTCAGCCTACGCCTGCTCACGCAGCGGAGAGACAGTGACCATGCCAAGGCAGGGAGCCCAGACACACAGCCACCCAGCAGCCTGTGGACACAGGATAGGAGGGGCAGGTAACCGAACCTCCAGGCCACTTGGCCTCTGGCTCCCCCCAGCTAGAGACACACCCATGACAAAGGACCAATGACAAAGGACTCATTGAAGGGCGTGTCCTCTGTGTGGTCAGCAGGCTTTTCCAGATCAAGAGACAATCACTGAGCACCCACTCTGGGCCGCCTTGGGGTGGGGTCATACCTCCTCACCTGGCCCAGGTGGCCTGAGCACACTCAGAGCACCCCCTCGCTCAGGACTCACATTCCAGCAGCAGTCCCCAACCTTGTCGGCACCAGGGACCAGTTTTGTGGAAGTCGACTTTTCCACATGGATGGGGGAGAGGAGGCAGAGCTCAGGCTAGCTGGCCCTCTGCTCCCCTCCTGCTGTGCAGCCCTGTGCAGCCCTGTGCAGCCAGGTCCCTAGCCTCACTGATTCCCTGGGAGGCCACCACCTGGGGGTGGGAGCCCTGAATTACAGGGTCCCCACCAGCGAGGAGTCACATCCACGGGAGGTGACCACACCACGCTGCAGGGAGGAGGGCCTGTGCACAGGGCCTGTGAGAAGGGTCAGGGAGAGGACACAGAGGAGGGTTTCCTGACAGTGAGGGTGACCCAGCAGGCCAGGAGCCTGGGGAGTGTCATGCCCGCTGGCAGTGGGGAGCAGCTTCAGAGGTGTCCGTGGGATGGACTTGGTAACCTGAGGGAAGGGAATAGGCTTCGGAATGCTTCTGCATTATATCTGGTGCTACAGAAAGTTTCCTCCTAACCTCATTAGATCTGACACTAGAACATGTGTGGTCACAGCCACAGTGAGTGACGCAATCAGTGTCCCTGATCACAGGGGTGTGACACGCCACACTTGCCTCTGGGGGCTGCTGGTGCTGACCTAGAGACTGGAGTGGGAGCCACTCGGGGTGCATGGCAAGGACGTGAGGGCCTGAGTTTAGTGTGAGCTAGGACAGCTGCAGTTTTCTCCCAGGGACCGTCCACACGACTACGGTGCTATTTTAAGAAAAGCACGTTATTTCAGACCAGAGTCCATCCTGTGGGTGTGGACCACACCCCCTCCCCACTGGGCGAGAGGACTCGGAACACCACGCTCCCCCCCAGCATGCCCGGGCACACTGGCGCTGCCTCGGGTGCGTGGGCCCTGCCTCCTCGGCACGGGACCCCGAAGCCTCCCCCATCGGAGGGGGCTCCAGGCCTGCAGTTTGCAGAGAGCACTGTCAAGAAGCCGCTGGGGGGATGTCACAGCAGCAGCAAAGCAGACCATCCACCTGCAGGGGAGGGGGACAAACAGGACCTGCCCTGGCTTCCCCAGCCGGAGGCTGCGAGACACCTGGAAGATCTACATCTGCTCTCACAGGCAGGCGGCAAGACCCGCGCAAATGAGAAAGGAAAGCGCTCCAGGGTCATGCGTCCAGTCCACACTAAAGGGAACATCTGTTCACACAGAAAACACAGGAAGACCTGGGAGGTTCTCTTCAAACTGGTCACAGAGATACCCAGCCCCCAGAGCTAAAGGGGGCTGGGTTCTCAGCAGGGAGGGGGGCAGGGGAGGGGAGTAAAGGGCAGGGGATGGGGCGTGGGCTCGGCCCAGTCAAACAGGGCCAGGGGAACTGCCTGCTCCCTGTCCCTGGGCTGGGGTCCCACCCACCCTGACAAATGGGCTGCTCCAGAAAGGCACCTGGGGCCCAGGGAGTGACCCCAGTGTCTGCGGGGAGCGCCGAGAGGTGCTGGGCACCACCAGGCCGCACACGTGCCAAGGGTGGTGTTGAGAGGACCTCAATGATTTTCTGGGAGGCTGCGGTGGGGGTGGCGGCACAGCGGTGTAAACCGAGATGTCCAGACCAGGAGGGACACGACTGGACTCAAACAGATGAAACGCACAGTGAGTACAAAGCCCCAGAGGCACCGTCAGCCCCACCCTTGGGCCTCCACCCTTGAGGCTGCAGTTTGGTTCTCCCTCAGCTACGCCAGGTTACTGGCGCACATCGCTCTTGTTCTCCCAATGAAACCGCACTGATAATTAGACTTCGCAGGAGAACAGGCCCTGAGGGTCACAGAGGCACCTCAGCACCTGTTGTCACTTCCTTCCAGAGCCCGTGACAAGTGCCGAAGCGCACCGCTCTCCTCAGTCTGTTGGGAAGCACTTCCATTACAAGACTGAAACGCTGCCTGCAGTTGAAAGCCAGAGATGACTGCGGACATTGGGCAGCTCGGAGCTGGGACGCAGGTGGAGAGCCAGCCGAGGGCGCAGCCGCGACCCCACCACGGTGAGCCTGTCCGTGGGCCCGCGGGCCAAGCAGGCCTGTGCACAGACGACTCCAGGCTCCGATCACGCCAACGTACAGAGGTTCGCGCCCTGGAGCGTCTGGCCCAACAGCAGCACGCTGAAGTCCCTGCACCAACCTCACACTCTGCTCCTCCGTCACCCTCTCTGGACCTTGCCACCCGTCCTCCAGCCTCACAGCCTCCTGGCTGCGATGCCCTGCCCTGTTGGCCGCCTGCCCCAGGCCTGGCCAGATCCCCACTGGGGCTCCCCAGCTCTCTGCTCAGTTCTAGCCCACTACAAGCCATTGAGGCCGGGGCCCCTCCCATCCGCCCCCGGCCCCACCCCCACACAGATCCTCCCTCCTGCATGGCAACCATACGGTCACCTGGCCTGGCGGTGGTGGTCAGAGACACCACTGTCTGCCCCTCCTCACTCCCAGCGCCACCCCTCCCTCACTTCTGGCCCTGCCTCTGTCTCCCCAGCAGCAAGGGGGCGGCGTCTCAGACAGTCCCTCCCAGGGCTCCTCACCACCGGAGCCGCACACACCCGCGCCCTCCCTGTGGCAAAACAGAACAAACTGAGCCCAGCGTGCCCTACGCCCCCTCACCAGCCCCGTGTTGGAAGAGGTGCCCACACTCCCACCTGCCCAGTGACTCCCATGGGCTGAGGTTGCATAGAGCCGGGCTTTGTCCTATGCATCTGAGCCGCTCACCGCCCCGGCTCCGTGAAGTACTCTGTCCTGTTCCGCAACCCACAGCCATTTCCCCCACCTTTCTTTGCAGTTGAAAACCCACTTCCCCAGAGACCGAGAGCCAGAGCCCTCCTCTCCAGTGGCCTGCGCCCAGCGGTATTTCCCACGACAGGAGGTCTCGGGGGCGCCTGGGACAGTGCCTCCCTGACCAGGGCCACGCTCCCTGGGTGGCCCTGCCCATCACCTGAGAAGAGGTGGGACTCCAGGGTGCGGGGCCAGCAGGCGACACACACCAACCTCCACACCAGAGGGGAGAGACAAGCGGACACCGTGAGTGCACCTCTGATGGAGCAACAGGAAGTGCCTTCTGTACTGTAGTCATGGCAACAAACAAGGAGACACCTGCAACTGACCGAATCTCTACATCTCACTATAGCTTCCAGGAAGTACAGATTAAAGCGTCAGACCAGCGCACCGGACAGAACATGAGACTCCTGTTCAGGCTGATTTTTCTTTTGTGGTTGTTCGAAGAAAACGAGTGTCTGGGCAACTGGACAACGAGTGTCTGCTGCAGAAAGAAGTTACTAGAGTTACTTGCACTCACTAGGGGCTCTTCAGTAGAGTAGCGTCTTTTAGAGATTTGCTTCAAAGCAACCTAGTGGGGAGGAGTGAGAGGGGAGAGGCCAAGGGGCTTGTTCCCAGGGTCCAAAGTGTCGCCCCGCTTGCCAGTTTCCATGGCAGGAACACGTGTCAATGAAGTGGCTGCGGCGTCCAGGATGCTGGGCAGAGACCGAGCTGGTGAAGGCTGCACGCCAGGAGCTGTGCCCTGGAGCAGGGAGGGGCACAAGCGGCAGCGAGAACACCATCTAACCTTCTGCTGGCCCCAGGGCCTGCACACGCCCCAGCACCACCCACGCGGCCAGGCCCGCCTACTACCTCCTCCTCTCAGAGACTGGGCGTGACAGGCTGTGAAGGCTGAACACAACCCAGCAGAGCGGGAGCGGTCATCCGTGCACCACACAGCATGGAACACAGGATCGCGCACTGGAGCCGGTCTGTTCTGAAATACCACGGGAGCCATAGCCACAGAGAGCGTGTCACTGTGCACAGGGCCACCGGGCCTGGACTCATGAGTAAAATCTACGCAGTCCTCAAACATGAGGGGTGACTAATGCTGCCACAAAGTGTTCTTCTCACGCAGTCCATCGATGTTTCTCTCTCTCTCTTTCTCCCTCTCTAGAATCAATAAAAAAAATACCCTCCAATTTTCTTAACACTTCAATCACATTTTTACCCCTTAAAGACAAGCCACTGAAAAACCTCACGTGTCTGCTGGGATGCAAAGGCTTTCTAACTGCCAATCCCGTCCTGACCAACATGGTAATGAACCTGCTTCCGCACTGACCAGGACTTTGTGATACCTAGAAAGAAGGTTTCCCTTCAATCATCCTTTCTATCATTGATGGACTAGAGACGTGAAGGGCAAGTCAGCAGCTGCAAGACTGCAGCCTCGGGCCTCGGCGGCACGCAGAGCGAGAACAGACACGGGACACAGGCAGGAGGAAGGCCAGCTCCTGATGCCCAGGCCGCATCACGTCCTGCGGGGTGCCACCCCTTCCCAGGACGGCGCAACAACTCGGAAGCGCCCAGCGCTCACGCCAATCACAGGGCCCCCGTCACTGCACACCCTTCACGGGCCACAGCCCTGGGGTGGGGTCTGAAACAGGATCCTTCATGGCGACGGGTCCTCAGACATGCAGACCGTGCCACACAGCCTCACAGTCTCCGTGTCAGTCTGGGAATGTCACAAAGGTGGAGATCCACACTACATGCACAGGCACGTCTCTCTAAACGTGGCCCGTGGCCACAAATCCCACTGAGGCCCACGTGTTCAGCACCCAAGAGCGGCCGGACGCCACCACGCTCACCTGAGTGCATACGTGTAGCCGGTGTTCTCGGGCACACACTGAGGCGGCGCGTACGTGTGCAGCCGGGAAAAGTCCATGCTCGCGGTCTCAGGTCATGCTGCAGAGGGTGGGAGAGAGCAAGGCAGGGAGTTAGGGCCAGAGCACACGGATGGACGGGCGGGGTTGGGTTGGATTTGGCCCGCAGGGGCTGGGCGAAGCCGGCGGGCAGCTCTGCCTGCACGCAAAGGGGAGGGGTGCAGGGAGACCGCTGCGCTGCTGGGTCCCTTCAGCGACCTGCCCCTCTCAGCACGGGGGAGATCCCAGATCAATGGACTTAGAATCATGAAAACAGGCGCACATCCAAAAGAATAGTGGGAGTAACTGAGAACCCTTTGAGAACATATTTTCAAACTCCCAAAGGTGTCAAATGTTCCCCTTCTTCTGGAATAGGATTTCATTGCTGCCAATGGAAACAGCACTTTCTTGTTGCCCAGTCAGGGGCACCCACGTGCTGTTCCAGAGAAGCACCTCAGAGTCAGAAAACTGCGGGGTGAACAACACGTAAGCTTAAGGCATTGTTTACACTTTTATTTTTTCCCAAAAGAAAACATTACTTTTAAATTAAAGTGTCAAGCACACCGTTTCTCAGGTTGTCCTCTTGACGTCTTTGAAATGACTCCAACTTTCCTCTGGCTAAAACTTCTCTCTCTCTCTCTCTCTCTCATAAACACACACAACACACTCCAAATTTTTTTTAAAAAGCTCATAGTAGTGAGTCCTAATCTGTTGTTGAAGAATCTAAAGGAAAAGTAAAAAAAAGACCATCATGAACAAGAATTATTTATGTACAAATGACTGATTTCTACAGAAACAGAACAGCCCTGAAATGTGCACGAAAGCACAGAAGACCCTGCGAAGCTCAAGCGATCTGGAGAAGGAGCCAAGCGGGGGCTCATGCTCCCGGGTTCCGGCTGTTTCGAAGAGCGCACAGGCTCTGGTCACAGAGAGCCGGAAGTGACTCCCAACACGGGCACAACTGATCAGTTCATGCCAAAAAGTCAAGAATAGACAACGGGAAAAACAGTCTCTTCAATGAACACCTGAAAAACTGGACAGGCTCATGCAGAGAGCGAAACTGGATGGCTCTCGGACACTGACCACAGAGCCGGCTCCACGGGCACAGGGCCTGCACAAGGGCCTGGGGAGGCGGGCGAAGGGAGCGTGAGCGGGGAGCCCCCAGACGGTTCTCTCACCGACTGCTCTGCTGCGACTCCAAAAGCAACACAAACAAGAGGGACCACATTGAACTAGAAGGTTTCTGCACAGCAAAGGAACCAATCAGCAAAACAAAGACAACCAAACAAATGGAGGAAATATTTACAAATCACAACTTTGATAAGGGATTAGTATCCAGAATCTATAAAGGCCTCATTCAACTCAACAGCAAAACCACACACAACGCAACCGACAAACGGGCAGAGGACTGAACAGACGTCCTCCCCAAGAGGACACGCAGGTGGCCAGCAGGCTCATGCGTGGGCGCCCTACGTCACTCCTCACCAGGGCCACTCAGACCCAAACTGCGGGGAGGCCTCGCTCCGCACCGGTCAGCACAGCTGACACCACAACGACCAAGGACAAAAGGAACGCTCTTGCGTTGTGGGTGGGGGTGCAGCATGCACCCCCCAGCAGTCGAAGCTGGAGCTGCAATTCTGGGTGTTATCCACAGAAAGGGAAAACACTAACTCAAAGAGACACATGCTCCCCATTCCCTGCAGTACTACCAACAGCCTGCAGCACAGGGGAGCAGCCGAGTGCCTATCGCCTAGAGCCATGGGGCACGCACAGGGGGACGTCCCTAGGCCATGGAGAGAGACCTGGCTGTTTGTGGGCAGGGAGGGCGCTGTGCTGAGTGAAGGGAGTCAGACAAACACAATCTCTCAGAGAAAATTAATTTTCAAAACATTTCAGCCCTGGCTGGTGTGGCTCCATGGATTGAGTGCTGGCCTGCAAACCAAAGGGTCGCCGGTTCAATTCCCAGTCAGGGCACATGCCTGGGTTGTAGGCCAGGTCCCCCATGGGGGGTGTGTGAGAGGCAGCCACACATCAATTTTTCTCTCCCTCTCTTTCTCCCTTCCTTTCCCTCTCTCTAAAAATAAATAAAATTTTTTTAATTAAAAAAAAATTAAAAACTTTTTAAAATAAGCAAAAAAATTTATATTTGAGAATAGACTGGTGGCTGTTAGAGGTGGGGGAGAAATGGGTGAACTGTTTGGGTTTCTCTCTAGTTTAAATAAATTGAATTTGTAAATGAAATTAAATTAAGCACTGATTTCTACAAGCTAAGACAGATGTATTTCAATCCACATCTCTTTCTTTGAAATGGCCCCGAAGTTTTCCCCCCAGCACCAATGATCCGTGTGCTCCTCCACTCCCAGCCACCATGCTGTTGTCCCTGTCTGTGGGTTCTTTCTTTTTTAAGTCCAAACATTCTCTAAAAAAATAAGTACACAGTTTATACACAAACATTTTCCTGCGCCTACAAATTTTATGAATACCAACAACTCCTGCACTGGAAAAGCCATTTCCTCAGTCCGCAGCCCTGCCCAGGCCCAGCCCACCAGCCCCGAGGAGCACGCACACCTCCTCACCTGGCCTCGCTCTGCAAATCCACCGACTGACGCCTTCGCCCAGGGATCTGCTCTGTGGCCTCGCTCCCCCTTTGTCTACTCTACCTCGCCCTTTAGGGCTGGCCCGCGCCCTCTGAAGAACAGATCCCAGGGGTCCCCCAACCCCACCCTAGTCTGGGTCTCCTCCCCTCACTACAGCGCAGATCAGAGGGCTCAGTCAGGCCAGGTCTCCTCCCTCCCTGGGGCAGAACCAGAGCCACACCCAGCCGCAGGGCACTCTGGGCTTCCGCCCACACTGCTGTTTAGTAGTGGCTCGCTAAGCAACCGCCACCAGCTGCACCAGCAACGGTGCTACTGCAGCGCTATTCTTTATCCTCTGGAGTGTGTGAGTGGCTCATTTATTTTTTAAAATGTATTTTATTGCTTGTGCAATTACAGTTGTCCCAATTTCCCCCGCCCCGCCCCCTCCACCCAGTACCCCCTTCCCCCCAGCATACCCCCACTTAGTTCATGTCCACGGGTCGTGCATATATGTTCTTTGACTTCTCCATTTCCTATATTATCCTTAACCTCCTTCCCGTCTATTTTGTACCTACCGCTGATGCCACTTATTCCCTGTACCTTCCCCCCCATTTCCCGCCCCCCTCCCTGCTGATAACCCTTCATATGATCTCCTTTTCTGTGATTCTGTTCCTGTTCTGCTTATTTACTTCACTTCTCAGATTCAGTTGTTGATATTTGTAAATTTGTTGCCATTTTAATGTTCACAGTTTTGACCTTTTCCTTAAAGAAGTCCCTTTAACATTTCTATAATAAGGGCTTGGTGATGATGAACTCCTTGAACTTGACCTTATCTGGGAAGCTCTTTATCTGCCCTTCCATTCTAAATGATAGCTTTGCTGGAGACAGTAATCTTGGATGGAGGTCCTTGCCTTTCATGACTTTGAATACTTCTCTCCAGCCCCTTCTTGACTCCAAGGTTTCTTTTAAGAAATCAGCTGAGAGTCTTATGGGAACTCCTTTGTAGGTAACTGTCTGCTTTTCTTTTGCTGCTTTTAAGATTCTCTACCTTTAACCTTTGGCACTTTAGTTACGGTGTGTCTTGGTGTGGTCCTCATTGGATCCAACTTGTTTGGGACTCTGTGGGCTTCCTGGACTTGTATGTATATTTCCTTCACCAAATTAGGGAAATTTTCCTTCATTATTTTTTCAGGTTAGTTTTCAGTTTCTTGCTCTTCCTCTTCTCCATCTCACACCCCTCTGATTCGAGTGTTGGTACATTTGGAAATATCCCAGAGGTTCCTTACCAGGGGTGTCAAACTCATTTTCACCGGGGGGCCATACCAGCCTCGCAGTTGCTTTCAAAGGGCCTAATGTACTTTTAAGACTGTATAAACGTTAAGCGAGAGCTCGGCGCTGCTGCCAGGTAGAAACAAGGTGCCAGGCCAGATAAAACAAGGTGGAGGCCAGATTCGGCCAGCAGGCCTTGTGTTGGCCACCTGTGCCTTAGACTATCTTTTTTTTTTTTTTTTTAGTTCTTTTTTTCTTCCTGTCTGACTGAATGCTTTTACTTCCTTCTGTTCCAAATCGTTGATTTGAATCCAGCTTCACCCCCTCACTGCTGGTTCCCTGTAAATTTTTCTTTATTCCACTCAATGCAACCTTCATTCCTGCCTGGGTCTTTCTTATGCTGTTACAGGACCCAGTTAGTTCTGGAGCATCCTGATAACCAGTGTTTTAAACTCTGCACCTGAGAGTTGCGTTTAGTTCTTTTTCTGGGGTTTTGCTCTGTTCTTTTATTTGGGCCATGTTTCTTTGTCCCCTCAATTTGACACCCTTGCTGTGTCTGTTTCGGTGTGTTAGGTGGAGCCACTTTGACTCTCTTAGTAGCGTGGCCTGTTGTAGAAAAGGAATCTGTAGCCCTGGCTGGCGTAGCTCAGTGGATTGAGCACTGGACTGTGAACAAAAGGGTCGCTGGTTCAATTCCCAGTCAGGGCACATGCCTGGGTTGCTGGCCAGGTCCTCAGTGGGGGGCACTCAAGAGGCAGCCACACATTGATGTTTCTCTCCCTCTCCTTCCCTTCCCCTTTCTCTCAAAATACATAAATATATATATTTTTAAAGTCACCTGTAAATTGTGTGTGGCGGAGCGTTAGGTAATTGCCAGGACGGGGCCCACTTCACTGCTTTGTGGCTCTGTGTGGAAAGAGGGCTCGGTGAGGGGACAATGCGCTGCCTGGCTCCTGGAGGCTGGCCCAGGAGGAAGCTGTCTCCGGCACTCACTCCCCTCCACCCCCTTCCCACTGTTGCCCTGGTGCTGCATCCCAGAGGGG
The DNA here is from genome assembly GCA_004026765.1 of Micronycteris hirsuta. Classification (NCBI taxonomy): domain Eukaryota; kingdom Metazoa; phylum Chordata; class Mammalia; order Chiroptera; family Phyllostomidae; genus Micronycteris; species Micronycteris hirsuta. The sequence goes on along the minus strand of PVJI01006471.1, from coordinate 47,504 downwards.
GTGGGTCTGGGTGAGTCCTAAGTCCGCGCGGGTCCTTTAAGAAGAGTCTCCTGAACATCCAACAGTTTTTTTGGCCCCCAAGCCCCAATGGTGTTTACAGCGAGAAGTTATGGGGATTCATCCTCTTGAGGCTGGACCCCTGGGCTGTGTGGTCTGGCCTGGGATCCTTTGTCCCTGAGGTGTCCCTCCTGTTTTCCCACCACACATGAACGCAGTATCACTGTCGCCTCTCCACGCCGCATCGCATCTCTGTCCCTCCTACCGGCTTTAAATCCTTGCTTGTTGGAATTCCATACAGGGCTATTTTCTGAGGGTTCTGGGTAATATTTGTTCTGTTGTCTAATCATAATTTTTTCTGTACTTGTGCGAGGAGGCGAAGCGGGTTTACCTATGCCTCCATCTTGACTGGAAGTTCTTAACAAACATTTTTTAGAAACTTTTTCAGAAGACCTTTTCCAGGCAAGGCAGCTGCTCCCAGCGCTGGCTGGCTGACAAAATACCCCTAAGCGGCTCCTAGTCTGAATTCCCTTTCACTTCCACAGGAACGAAACCCCACCTCCCAGCCTGCCTCCTGAAGGGGTCCCTCGCTGTGCTGTGGCCATGCCTGCGCCACTGCCCCTCGCGGAGCCCCAGGTAACCGATGTCTCCCAGCTCCCCCGTGGGGATGCGGTCAGTGCTCGGTGAGCTAAGTGCTGCCGCACGGATCACAGAGACCAGCGTTATAGACGAGTGACGGCTTTCAGTGGAAGGCCGTGGCAGGGAGGCACTGGAGCATCCGGCTCACAGGGACACAGGCCACGCTCTGCCCCGAGAGCCGGCAGCCCGAGGGCAGCAGGGCCTGACGGGGTGAGGCGGCCTGCCCGCACCTCGGAGACTGGGCCTGGGGAGGAGAGCGCGCTAGAGCGTGAACCTGCAGCCTTTATTTTTAAAGTCACGTCACTGTATCGTGACATTCACATCTGCCGCAGAGACACACCAGTCCCTTCCGGTGCGTAACCAACGCACTTCCCAGGGGCACCAGGGGGGAAGAGCCGGCTACACCCACACTTCCCGCCTGTCCTTCCGGTCAGGGAGACACGGCGCGGTGCCACGCCAGCTCTGGCCAGGCCTCGCTTCTCATCTGAAACAGAATTCTACCAAAGCGCCAAGAGCCACCACTGGCCATGTAGGATCATGGCAGGGACAGACTGAAAAATCCTACAGGAGACAACAGGGAGACACAGGTGAGTGACAGACACAGTGGTAGATTTTTGGTAAAATAGCTACGAATGTAATAAAATGCCCGAAGAAACACCACAGATGGAGCAGCGGTGGAGACATGCCCGAGTCCGACGTAGGCAGCAGGCTGGAGGAAAGGAAGCCAGGAGAGACCACGGTCACCAACCACCTGGTCACTGCGCTGCCACCGTAGCTCAGGGGGCGAGGTCAGACGGCCTGGCTCCCGCCTGCTCCTGGCGCCGTGGCTCCCCCCCACCCCCCCGGCACCACGTTCTACCTCCTGTCCTCCTGGGAGGGGCATCCAGCTGGCGCAGGCTCGAGGCTGGCTGGATGCTGGCTGGGCTGAGCACGCTGCACAGCCCAGAAGAGGCCGAAGGACTGGGCCCCTGGGGAGTGGGACTCTGGGGAGATGCTGTGGCCCTGGCCCTGGCTGGCGGTGGGACTGTCTCACTGCTTCTCAGCACACAGGCCCCGCCCCTCCCTCAGCCCCACCCGCCCCCAGGTGGAGGCGGTCTGGAACCCTTCAAAGGTAGCCCCTGAGTCCCGGCTCTAAGACGTGATTCGTAAATGAAAGCACAGAGTAGAATAAAGTACAAAAGGGGCAAATGAAATAATGCCTGGACGGCCGTGCCCCCCACACAACAGACGCCCCCTCTGATACCAGCTTTCATTTGGTGGAATAAGGTGATGCAGCCTGCGCTTTCAATCTGAAAAAAGAACAGGGTTGTCCTTCTGAGTCAGCATGCCCTGCGCCCTGCGACGGACGAGTCACTCTCCCCTGGCCTAAACTGAAGGCCAAGTCCACCGGGCGGCTGGGCCGGCTTGACTCGGGGCCAGCAGCTCAGAGGCCAGCTCCAGCCCTCGCTCAGAAGCACGTCCGAGCACGCAGGCGGAGCCTTTCCACCCGCTGTCCCCTGTCTCCCTGCACACACCCCTGCTCCTGTGCAGCATCGGAGCCTTCCTGTTTGCGTGGCAGCCCCCAGGGCACCGGCCTCCAAGCTGCAGCCAGCGCCGCCTTGTCGCTCGTCCGAGCAGGACCGCAGCAGTGGCTGAAGGAGGGGCTCACACGGTCCAGCGGCACCGGAAAGTCCTGGGGAGCATCCACAGTGACACAGGGGCCCTGTCCAGGCGTCACTGTCCTCCCTTTTCTGACCCCCGCCCTGGTGTGACCTTCGGGCCCAGTCCCGTGAGTGCCCTGGGCTGCTGGAGGGACAGGCCGAGCGCCATCGCCCCGCGCACACGTGCTGGCTCGGCACGCAGGAGCTGGTCTCGCAGCGGGCAGGACCCCCCAGCTGCTCAGCCCAGCAGGGACGCAACAGGGCCCCGTACGAGAGCACCTTCCTAGGGCAGACACGTTCAATTCCGAGCTGCCAGACTGAAAGGGAAAAGCACGCGCCCCAGTAGACGGTGGGCCGCAAGCCACCTTCACATGGAGGGGAAGGCACCAGCGGGACAGCCTCCCGAGGGCCCCTCTCCCCCGTCCTCACTGGCAGAGGCCACCTGGGCTGGCGGTGCAGGCCAGAGGACAGGACCAAACTTTGGTCACAGACCGCAGGAATTCAGTGTCTGTGCAAACACGCACGTCTACCGGGGCTTGAAGATTGGAGCTAAGAGTCTCCTCACGCCACGCTGGGTTTCTCTGTTAGCGCCCTGGCCTTTCCTAGCGCATTTGGTCACACCGCCATCGTGCGGGGCCGATGAAAACAGAAAGTTCCACTGTGGTCTCGGACGCATCGGTTGACATGGAGCCGAGCTCTCCCACCACACACAACTCAAACCTGCGCTATTTCGAGCATCTGTGCTCACCAGTAATGATCTAAAAAACACGCCTGGCAAATCACAAACACTGCCCGTCACACAGGGTTGAAAACAGTGCTTCAAGCAAATGGCACATCCAAAGGATGACAAGATTGCCAGGTTCCTCAATGAAATCGCACCTCATCTTCTCAGAAATGGCTCAGCTCCTGAGGAAGCCTGGAGACTGTGGCGGCTCCTCCCCCCCACCCCACCCCCCAGTACCGCCCCAGCAGGTGGTGCTTTTCATTCAATGGCACACCAGGCACTGTTTGTGGAGATCAGCACCTCACACATCGGGCTGTCCATGACCTGATTTGGTCACTGACAAAGTGGACGGATATGAGAGCGAGCCCAGCTGTCCAGGACGACCGACTTAGCTGTCCAACCAGGAACCCTAGGCACGCCACCCCTGAACCCGCCTTCAGAACCTGCACACAGAGAGAAGCGCTGTCCAAGGGGACAGTGACAGACAGGACCTGTCCCAGCTCTGGGCATAGCACCTCTGCAGACAACAGTCCCTCACGACCTTCCAGAGGCAAGGGGGAGATGGCGGGGCCCCCTGGCACAGACAGACACACCCCCACTCCAGCCTTGCCACGCCTCGATCGCCCAGCGCGCAGCTCCCCACGGGCACTGTGCCCACTCAGGCGTGTCATCACTGTACCCTCGTGAATGACACCAACTTCTAAAACAAATTCCAAGACGCCTCTTGAAACATCAGTACTGAAAAAAAAGCAGTACTAAATTATAACATATTTTTTTTGCTCAGAATCTTAATTCTGTTACAACCAAACAATGCAGAGACTGATAAGAACATTAGTTACCTCTGCCTATACATTTAAAAAGTCACTCTCGGGTGAGACGGGACCATGTCCCCAGGACCCCGCTCCATGGATCGCCCCTGCCCCGTGACAAAGCGCAGGCTCACTCCAGAGCAGCGCAGCAGTGCTCCTGGAACCTGACTCACTGCGGGAGAAGCCTGGACGTGAGCTGACCATTTCAAACAGCAAGTCTGAAATAAGCTGCTCTAACCTGAAAACGTTTGAAAGCGCTTTACAGGACGGTCTTAAAGCACCAGGGAAACACTACACTAGACGCAGTGGTGACCTATGGAGAGTGGGACTTCCACTTTCCACCTACTCCCTTCAGTACTGCTACAGCTTTTTCAATAGTAAGTATTGGTTGCATGACAATTAACTGAATAACAATTACTTTCAAAAAGAAAAAATAAGCCCTGGCTGGTGTGGCTCAGCGGACTGAGTGCAGGCTGTGAACCAAGAGTCGCCTGTTTGATTCCTAGTCAGGGCACATGCCTGGGGTGCAGGCCAGGTGCCCAGTTACGGGCCACATGAGAAGCAGCCACACACTGGTGTTTCTCTCCCTCTCTGTCTCCCTCCCTTCCCCCCTCTCTAAAAATAAATAAATAAAATCTTAAAAAAAGAAAAAACAGTTGGTGTTCAGTGTGAGGCAGTGCAGGCAGCCAGGCCACTGGGCCCCCTCGGCCGTGGCCCTGGCTGAGCGTAAGAGCTCGGCAGGTGGGCAGGCAGGCACCCCCATCCCGGGAGGATTCTTAGCACCTCGCCCTGCTGTGCCAGCCACCGGGGTGCATAAGTTCACACACCTCAGCCCCGCACAGGGAGAACTGCTGTCACTAACACAGCAATAAAACACATTTTAAAATAAGTACAACAACAGAATAAAAAAATAGAAGTCAGTTATTTTCAGCAGCAACTATGCACAGAAAGACGGCTTCTTGCCAAGATGTGATGTTTCTTTCCTTTTCTTGGAAGTGATGGAACAGCAGGAAGGGGCGGGGCCAGCCGCATCTGTTTACATAACAGCAGCCGAGTCTCCAGGAGAACAGCACCTCCCCCGCCCAGAGCCCCAAGTGTTCCTGATCCTCCCAGCCAGGACCCAGCTCCTCCAACTGTGGGGCTCCTCTGCTACACAGAGGCCAGGGTCAGGCAGGTCACTTTATGCCTGTCGCTGTGAGGGGCCCTGCAGAGCACGGACCCAGTGTGCTGGCCACGCCAGGGGGCCGCCCACGCCGTCGTCCGCTGGAAAGAGCTCGGGCACCATGCTGCTCCTAACACTGGGGTGTCGGGCCCTGGGAACTCCGGGGGCCACACCAGCAGGTGAGGCTGTACAGGCTGCAAACCATGCACACGGCACACAGGCCAGGGACGCCTCCGCTCGCTACTGAGCTGGCTGCTCTATGGTCTTTCCCTGACCCACACGTCAGGCCTGCCAAGGCCTTCTCTGCCCCAAGGACACGTAAATGGTACGCTTTGGACTTTATCACCCCTACTGGTCAGACTTCTACCCTTGCAGCCATGTCGGCAATCCCTGCACAAACATGAGGCCGTGGCACCTCTTCACCTGCTGGAGAGCATTTCCATCAGCAGTCACTCAACCTGCCCCACCCCCCATTCCCCCCACCCCAGTGGCAGCAGCGTGCTCCCTCTAGGGTGTCACCCTCTTCGCTGCTTCACCCTGGCCACACCGCTTCCCGCTGGCATCGGACCGGACCTCTCCAAGGGCGGGTGCGAACTCTGCCTGTGGAACCAGTGACCACTCTGGCTCAATGCTGCGCACGCAGCTCGCTTTGCCCTTGGACTAAAGACACTCCTGAGTGCTCCCCGCCCACACCCAGAACCCCTGCCCCAGGGCTGCGTGGACTCTGCCAGAGCAGCGAGGGTCACGCGTGTCTGGGCTCCCTCGTCCTGGTCCTCCTCCCAGTGCTGCGGGCACAGCACTTCTCTGTCCTCGTTCACTCAGAACAGCCCCATCCGCTCCTCCACCCAGCTTACCGGGGCGATACCCAGAACCGGAGCGGCAGCACTGTGTCCGCACTGTCGAGGTGAACACCGTGTCCCCACAACTCCTGTACTGCCTGTCCCCCTAAACACAAAGGTTTGCAACCTGAGGAGCAAGAAATCACTGAATCGATCTTTTTCCTGCCCAGACCAGAGCTCACATCCTCATCATGCTGACTGAGACCGCACAGAGGAGACCGAAGGACTAGAGCCAGAGCAGGCAGCTCTGTTCTCAGGCCGCAGCCCCTGGGAGCCTGGCATCCCCACTGCAACTGACCTGCACTTGCTCACCCCTGACGCAGTCTGGGGCTTGCAGGGCGACCAGCACCACCATCAGGAAGCAGCACCTGCCACCTGGCTCTTACCTACTGAACTACAGTCTGCAGACAGTGACGCTGAGTGTTCCCACGCAACTACACGGGAGACAGGGTGGCCAGCCGGCTAGCACACTGCATCAGAAATAGAACGCGAACTGCAAGCCAGCGAGGAGCCACGCGAGGCGTGGGTGAAACGGTGTGTGACAGCGCACAGCTGTGTGAAGGCCGCGCTGTGCGCACCGGTCATCTGTGTTCTCCCTCTGCTTCCGTAGGTTTGGCTGGCCCAGCAGTTTCTCACACAGACCCGCAGGGTCTAGGCTAGCCCAGTCTCCTTCATCTAAAAATTGAGGCTGGTAAGCAGTTAAAATGGCAATGAGTTCCAAATTCAGAAAACAAGGGGAAGAAGAAACGAGTGTTTCCAATCTACCAGACAACGCTGCCCCGCAGGTGGCAGGGGCATGGCCGCCCCACGGGCACGCTCGCAGCCCAGGCCCATCCAGCACGAGCCTCAGCTGTGCATGGCCGCCATCACTGCCTCCTTCCCCCTGCCCGGGAGCCCAGCTGTGGCCCCTCCTTCTACCCTGCGACCGGCAACTGGACCCGAAGCAGCAGTGTGTGAGGGGCCGCAGTGCGCTCCGGGACTCTGCCTCACCTGAGAGGCTGGCAGACAGCTTCATCCTGCGCCGCCTCTCCTACCCGACGGGCTGCCTGGCGTTTCCTGTGAGCAAATTCCAACCAGCCGTCTGCAGAATATGGAGACCACTGGACCGTCGTAAACTCAGGAGAGGATACGACAGTGCGGAGCCGACAGCCCATCAAATGCCAGCGGCTTTGAGAAGAGATCACACAGGAACTCCCAGATAAAAATGGAGCACGGAACACAGGCGTCGTTAGCTGCTACTCTCTTCCAGACAGCCCTGTCCAGTAGGACGTTTTAAAAGACATATGTATATACGTATGTGTACATACGTGTACATCTGTACATATATATATACACACACAAACCCAAAGGGAGAAAAGACAGCAGTAGGAAACGTGGAAGCTACAAAACTGACAGAAGACTGAAAATCGACAGGCAGGGAAACCCCGAATCCCCACCGTGCAGTGAAGGGCGCTGGGAGACGGCCCATTGCATCACGGCCTTCCCAAGACAGAGAGCGGCCCTGCGTCTGTGTGCAAGCAAGGGGGCAGGGCAGACCTGCACGCAGGAGGGACAGAACGAGGGGAGTCTGTGTGAGGAGCAGGCGGGCAGAGCCACGCGGTCTTCTCAGCTGGGCAAGAAAAGCACTTTCTTCCATGATAAAAACACTCAACAGCCCTGGCTGGTGTAGGTCAGTGGTTTGAGCGCGGGCTGGGAACCAGAGGGTCCCGGTTCGATTCCCAGTCAGGGCACATGCCTGGGTTGCAGGCTGGGTCCCCAGTGAGGGCCATGTGAGAGGCAACCATACATTGCTGTTTCTCTCCCTCTCTGTCTCCCTCCCCTCCCCCCTCTCTAAAATAAATAAGTAAAATCTTAAAAAAAAAAAAAAAAAAAAGAAACACTCAACAAACTAGAATTAGAGAGAAACCCCCTCAGCCGACCAGAGTCATTACTAAAACCCATGGCGACTGACTGGTGTGGCTCCGTGGATTGAGTGCTGGCCTGAGAACCAAAGGGTTACCCATTAGATTCCCAGTCAGGGTACATGCCTGGGTTGCAGGCCAGGTCCCCAGTAGGGGGCGCTCAAGAGGCAACCACACATTGATGTTTCCTCCCTCCCTTCCTCTATCTAAAAATAAATAAATAAAATCTTTTAAAACCCACCGTAATCCTTGGACCCTGTGGGGAAGACCAGGATGGAGCGGGGACGACTGGATGTCCACGTGCAAAAGAATGAAGTTGGACCCCTACCTCACACCATACGCACAAAATTAACTCAAAATGGATCAAAGGCCTAAGCGTAAGAGCTGAAACGATAAAAACACTTCAGTGCATGAAAGGACACCATCAAGAGAGTGAAGCGACAACCCAAAGAACAGGGGCTCCTGGACGGCAAAGCCGGAAACAGCGTGACCGTCCACTAACACAGTCAGAGTGCATTCACACAGCGGGGTGTCACTCAGCCACAAACGAAGGAGACTCGGGGGGCACCTTGAAGACATGAAGCTGAGAGAGAGGTCAGACACAGGAGGGCACGTGTGGTCTGAATCCATCACGTTCACAGACGGGAAGTGCCGCCGGCACAGCAGTGGGACTGGGGTCCCGTGGGGCGCTGACAGCAGAGAGCACTGCGCATGCGCTAACGGGGCAGGTCCAAGTGTGAGTCCGTTGTGAACTCACTGCACCCAGAGCACCAGCAGCCCACCCGCGGCAGGGGCCGGGGCAGGGGACCGGTACTGGGCCAGGGCCGAGGCCGAGGCCCGTGCGGGGGCAGGAGCAAAGGCCGGTGCAGGGTGCAGAGGCCGGGGCCCGGGCAGGCTGCCTCTGAACCCCGCGCAGCCTCACACCCACGTACACGGCCGGGCAGGGCAGGAGCCACACGGCGTCGGCGCCCAAGACCAGAGCAGCGCGGGTCGCGCGCCACTCGCGCAGGAACGGGACCGACGCACGGGGGGAACGAGGCGCTCCCGCCGCTCGGCAACTTGTAGGGGGAAAAAACCACCGACAAGGCGGTGGAGGCTGAAGACGAGGTAACTAGGTTATCAGAAGACAGCCTGAGGAGACCCCCCGCGAGGGGACGGAAACCGCGGCGCAGAGATAAGCCGGCGGAAAACGGTCCCGGGCCGAGATAACAGCGTGTGCGAGGCGCACGGCGGAGGAAAGCCTCGGACAAGGAATAAAGGGAAGGAAACTGCTCCAGCCAGTAACTCGGGGCGGCTCCGCGGGGCTGAGCACCGCCCGTGCCGAGACTGGGGGCGGTGAGTGCCCGACTGAGGGGCTCCCGGGGCTGAGGGACGGGCAGAGACATCGAGGGACGCGCGGAGGGACAGACGGAGGCGGGGCGCCCCGGCTTAGCGGCCGCGGGCCACGAACACCGCGGGCGCTGAGGCGGGGGCACCGGTCGTTGGCGGCCCAGGCGGAGTCCGCAACTGGGCGCGCCCCGCAGCCCCCCACCGGCCGTGTGGGCGCCCGGTCCACCCCACCCCCGCGGCCGTACCCGAGCCGGGCTCGGGCCCCCACCCCCGCCTAGGACCTTACCTGCCTCGCGCCACCGCCGCCGCCGCCACAGCCAGAGGCCTAGTCCGCACCGCCCAGGCCCGGCCCCAGGAGCAGACCGCTCCAGCGCCAGCCAATCGCGCGCTGCGCCCGGAGCCGGGGGCGGGAGCAGTGCTGACGTTCACCAATACTGACTAGGCCACCTGAAGCCCTCGACCAATGCGGAGGCGGACTACTAGAAGTACAGCCAATCACGAACCGAGGCTGACTCGCAGGGCGGGGAAACGTGCGGGAGTGGGAGGTGAAGAAACGACAGGGCTGTAGGGCGGGGCAGTGTGTCGGGGGCACCGGGTCTCCCGAGGGCACCTGCCGTACCGTTTCATGTCCAGTCCAGTGCCCACCGCCGCCCTCGCCCCGCCGCCGGCCTGGCCTCCTAGCTGCCCGGACCTCAGCCGGGCCCCCAGGGGTGCGGGCGCTCCGGCCCAGGGGTGCGCGCCCTGCGGAGGGACCCCTGCCGGGCACCCGGCCGGGGTCTGCGGTCCCACGGCCCGGAGCCGGGCTCCGGATGCTGCTCCTGCGGTTCTGGCCGATCCACACCCACGCCTCCCTTGGATTTTCACGACTGTGTTGCGGGGTAGACAGGACGCTACTACTTCTTATCCTCACGTTACGAAGGAGGAAACGGGCTCCCGGGCGTGTGGAGCTGTCAGACCCGCCGAGTCCGCGCGTCCCCGAGCGGAGCACTGCGCAGCCCTCAGCCGAGGACACGTTTATTTACGGCAGTGGCGCGGGTTGTGCGACTCAGCTGTGTCCACACGGGGTCTGTAAGCATCGGCGTGTAGACGAGCGCACGGAAGTCTCCTCCGGGGTGTGTTTAACGGGTGCCTTTTCCTGCGGGGCGGGGCAGGTGTTGAACTGGAGTGGAAGGGCGCGGAGAGGTGTTGCTTTTCCGGTGCTGCGGCGGAGGGGATTGGGTGGAGCAGAGGTCCGGACCCACTCCAGAGCTGGCCGTGACAGCGTCTCGCAGCCGCAGGTAACTGGTGAGCGCTGGCGGAGTGGCGGCCCCAGCCGGGAAGTACTGTGAATGGAATGCACACACGGTGTATAAGACTGGAAAAGAAAGACGGCAAAGTGTCTCAGTGCTCTACAACGCTGTGTTAATTTAAAATATTTTGGATATAATTTAAGTAAAATAAATTATCAAGTTAATTTTGCCTGTTTCTTTTTTTAGTGAGTCTACTAGAAAGTGTAAACACTTTTCCTAGCATTTCCTGGCTGGAATGCTATTTCTAGTGAACGGAGGTGTAGATGTTGCTGGAAACTTCTGGATCAGGATTCTGCACTGGAAATATCACAGAATGAATCTTTCTCCCGATATTACAAAATGACCCAAGAAATCCTAAATAAACAAACAAAAAAAGCTGAGCAACAATGAATGAGCAAGGTGCAAACATACATGACATAAGGTAGGGGAGAAGACAAGATCCTGAGGGTCCCTCCGAATAATCCCCACCCACCTGGGCTGCTGGACAAGGACCAGGCCACTGGACTGGCCATTACCCCCCACCCAGAGTTCATCCCAAGTCCACCTGACCAGCTTCCATTAGTTTGTGTTGGCTTCATCTGGATCCAACTGGTTAGTATGGAACCCACTGGACTGAACTGGCTGGAACTGGTCTGTGCCAGTGACTTGGTTTCAGTGAGTCCACCTGGTACTCTACCTTCACTGGGCCCTTGAGCACAGCCTCAAACACTTAGAGAATGACCGGTCCAGCCCCTCAGGGGGAGGCCAAGGCAGGGGAAGGATTCTTAGGTGACCGCTTGCCCCAGTGAACTGATCACTGTAGGGAACTCGCCCCGGAGCCTGGTAGGTCACGCATCAAACGCAGAAGGGGAGAGGCAGCTCCAAGGGCAAAGCCTGTCCCCCTTCAAGAAGGGAACAGCACCTAACAGCGTCCTGGAGACGAGGGTGTGGAGTGCGCTCAGGGAGTGACGAGCTCTTCACTGGTACACGTGTGCTGTGTGAGCCCATGTGTGCATGCACACACATGCACGAGGCACAGGAAAATCTGGCTAGTGGTTCTGTCCATGCAGGGGCATCATAATTTGGTTTTCTTATTTGGCAACATCTGTATTTTACACAACAAACTCAATATTTTTAGAAATGTTAAAAGTTTGGAAATGGCCCTGGCTGGTGTGGCTCAGTGTACTGAACGCCTGTCAGCAAACCAAAAGGTCGCTGGTTCAGTTCCCTGTCAGGGCACATGCCTGTCTTGGGGCCAAGTCCTCGACTGGGGGTATGCAAGAGGCAACCAATCTGATCAATGTTTCCCACAACAACGTTTTTCTCCCTCTCTCCCTCCCTTCCCCTCTCTCTAAAAATAAGTAAACACAACCTTTAAAAAAAGTTTGGAAATGTTTAAGTACAGAAAAGTATTGTAATATGCATCTTGATTCCACTATCTGGAATTGACTACTAATATTTTTAAAGAAATAAAACTCTATTCCAGGTGAATGAAAATCTAAATGACAAGGAAGACACCGAAGGAGACACTCGGGCAGGACCAGGAGGAGGACCTGTTACAACCTCAAAGGCACAAACAAGCCTTCTGGCTCTGATTATATCACAATGAAAGGTGTCTGTTCAGTCAGAGATTCCATGAACCAGCCCCCAGCCTGGTGACCAGCAGGAGATAATTTGCAACGTTTAAAACAGAGGCGGGCCCCTGGCCAGGTAGCTCAGTGGGTAGAGCGTTGTCCTGATGCACCAAGGTTGTGGGCTCAGCCCTGGTCAGGGCACAGACAGGAATCGACCAATGACACAGCAATACGTAGAACAACAAATCAGTGTTTCTCTCTCTCTTTAAAATCAATATATTAAAAAAAAATTTTAAACAGACAAGGGGCTACCATTTAGAATATAAAAGAAGCTCCCGCAATTCAACAAGAAAAAGGAACACAGTAGAAAACTGGGTGAAGGGGGCAATTCACAGGAAAGGACACCTAAATGCACACCCAGAGTGTAAAGAGACGCTGAAGGTCTTCAGAGAAATGCAAGAGAGAGCAACTCCACACCCCTGTACCCCAACAGTCAGAAAGGAGGTGCGTGTTGGTGGGCACGTGGAGGCCACAGGGACTCGTGCCCAAGGGGAGGGGACATGACCGGCCCTTCCCGCCAAGGTGCCCATCCTGACGCTGTCGGTGCAGTAAACAGACCGGCTGCATCCCGGGTGGGCGGCGAGGACGAGTGCCTGGTCCTCCAGACCCAGACCACAGTGGACGATCCTGGGCACACCGGGATAGGGGGTGGGCTGCTCAACTGTACTAGCTGGCTGGGCCGGGCCATGGGGTGCCCAGATATCTCTCAGATGTTGTTTTGGGGTGTCCCTGGGGGTTTTTCTGGACTAGACGAACATTCAGTTCAGCAGATAGACTCAAGCAGACGTCCCGCCCCGGTGTGGATGGGCCCCACCCAGACCACTGGGGACGCTGCGGAATGAAAGGCTGAGTCAGACGGAATTCTCTCTGCCTGTCTGTCTTTGACCTGGGACGTGGGTCTTCTCCTGCCTTTGGGCTCGAGTTCCGGCTGGAGCGGATGGCGCTGGCTCTTCTGGGTCACCTGCAGTGTGCAGTCTCAGACTTTATAGCCTCCGCAATCGTGCCGCCAATTCTTATTTTGTTATGATCAATTTTAGATAAACAAATCATCTTTATGATAAAGGTTTGATTTACTGTGATTATATGAAGAATTATTATTTTATGCCCTGGCTGGTGTAGCTCAGTGGATTGAGCGTGGGCTGGGAACCAAAGGGTCCCGGTTCGATTCCCAGTCAGGGCACATGCCTGGGTTGCAGGCCAGGTCCCCGTGAGAGCCATGTGAGAGGCAACCATACATTGCTGTTTCTCTCCCTCTCTGTCTCCCTCCCTTCCCCTCTCTCTAAAAATAAATAAAAATTAAAAAAAAAACATATAAAAACATGACTAAATACATATTATGTATATATACCCCATAGATCTCTACATGTATCACACAGATAAGTACATGGGTTTCTCATATATATATGTATATGCCATGTGAATGAACAGAACTGTAACTCAATTATTTACAAACAGCTAAGGAAGAACGCAGCAGAAGGCAAAGAAGGCAGAGAAGAAACACACCCAAACTTTCTCTACAAAGAGATTCCTTTCACACCTTAGCCCGTGGGCGTGGAGTAAGAGAATGGGTGTTAAGGATGGAAAGTTACACATTGTACTATTTGCCCCAAGGGGTTAATGGGAAGAGGTGGGCTGGGGCTGCAGTCAGCTGGAGCTGCGTGACCTTGATGTCTGAGCCTTTCTGAGCCCCCACAGCCTCCCTCGTAAACAGGAACAACCTGTATTCTCGCAGGGCCCCGGGAGGGTCAGACGATGACGCCTTTGCAGTGCCTGGCCCCATGGGACGACGCCCTGTGTTGCAAAAGGACAGTGATGACAGTACGAACTGCTGCCTGCGGCTGTGCCAGGGAACCTGGAGAGGTGTTGGAGGGCGGCGGGCCAGCTCTGGCAGTAGGGCCCGCCGTCCCAGACCGAAGCCCACTGGAGTCTGGGGCGGGCCAGGCCGGGCGTTGGCCAGCTGGGGGCCTGTGAGGCGGGCTGGTTCTGGGAGGAGTCCGTACAGCTCCGGCATAAACTAGCGACCCAGGCTCCTGGAGGCGGCGGTGCCGGGTTGGTCCCTGGTTTGGAAACACGCAGAGGCAGCACCTGGAAGTCACCCGCAATCGCAGCAGACCCCAGAGCGCACACAGGCCTTTGTCTGAGCCGGGCCATAGCTGGGAACAGGCTGTCTGTTTAGAACGGCTCGGATTTTTTCCTTCGTGATCCGTTTTGGGGAAAGACTTGGATGGACGGTTGTGCAGCTGCGCCCCCAGACCCCCTCTGGCTGGGTCTCCCACGAGAAGGCGGACACGGGGCCTGTTTGCCTGCATTCCAACAGCCGGGCCACGTGGATGCTGCGCTGCAGTTCCCCCGTGTCTGTCCCTAAGTTTCTCTCTTCTCCCTGCTACTGAGCAGACTGGAGCAGTGTAGTTTCATAGTTAGGGAAACCGAGGCAGGAGTCACGCCCACGGCCTGCCTGGAGTGGGGGCTTGGGGGCAGAGGCCTGCAGGCCAGCCCCCTGCTCACAGGCTGCAGGCCACAAGCGGACCAGGACAGCATCCATCCCGGGAGTCCTCTGGTGGCTGCGCCCTTTGCTCTGGGTGCACTCACCCCTCCAGCTGGGCAGCGGCTTGGGCCTTTCCGTTGTGAGCAGACTCCTGCAGGGGGAGAGAGACTGGCTGGGAAACCCGAGCCCAGGCTTTGTGCCTGTGGATCAGATGTCAGCTGAGACCAGCAGGCAGGGCCAGCTGAGCAGAGAGGCCAGTGAAGGAAAGTTACCCAGAGGCTCAGGGAACAGCCTGACTTCTGCCCACGCGGGGTCTCCGTCCTCCTGGGGAAAGGGGGTGGGGGCACCCACAGAGAAACACCCGTTTCTGCACTGGAGGCTTTGGCCGCTGTGCCAACTGCCCCCTCATAACCAAAGTCTGCAGAAAACAGTAAACTATTTTTAAAAACTTAAAAACCCATAGATCACTTTAACCCCATTACTCAGACGAACTTTGTAAACATTGTTACGTCTATTTCATCACTTTCCCAAGTTTATTTACATATACTTTTTTTTTAAAACTTTTTTTTTTTAAGATTTTTATTTATTTATTTTCAGAGAGAGGAGAAGGGAGGGAGAAAGAGCAATGTATGGTTGCCTCTCACATGGCCCTCACCGGGGACCTGGCCCGCAACCCAGGCACGTGCCCTGACTGGGAATCGAACCGGGAACCTCTAGTTCCCAGCCCGCGCTCAATCCACTGAGCTACACCAGCCGGGCTATTTACATATACTTTTATAAAAGTGGACACCTCATACGCTGTTTGCAGCCTCACGCCCTCAGTGAGGGAGTTGCACACAATTCCTTCCCTCCCTCCCAAGGCCTTGTGGAAATGATTGGCGGAGAAGTACAGAAGGCAGGTGGGGAGTGGGAAGAGAGGCGTGGGGAGATGAGATTTCAGCGGAGAGGGGGAGGAGGAAGGCAGTAGGAGGTGCAGCCAGGAAGCAGCCCCAGAATAGGCCTCGCGGGTGGGGCCAGGCGGGGCTGTGCAGTGGGGCGGGAACAGCTGCTGCCTCCCACGCCCAGGCCGCCCAGGCCAGCTGCAGCAGCTGGCAGCCGGCTTGTCTCCCTGTCCCAAGCCAGACAGGACTTCTCCAAAGAACCTGTGCAAATGTAGGGCTCCTGGAGTGGGCTTGGGTTTCTGAGTGAGATCTCCAGCACCCCTCCCCTTTCACACCTCAGGAACAGAGCCAACACCTGAGCCCTGACCTTTCCTTGGAGGACAGGGGCTGGTCACGGAAACTGAGTTCCCTGGAACAACCCGGGACGTTCTGACACAGCACATGGTGGCAAGGCTCCAGGCACACAGGATTCTCACTCCCCTTCTCTGGCGGGAACGTTGGGGGGACAGCTGCATCGGAAACGGGTCAGCGGCCCGTCATGAGGCTATACCTGTGCCCCCTGCAGCCCAGCTGTCCCGCTTGTAGGCACTTGCCCCAGCGAAACAAGAAGACCTGTGCAGGGACATATGCGCAGGAACGGCCCGGGGAGCCCACGTGGCTCGGCTGGGAACAGAGATGGTGGTGGGTCCGCCCAGTGGACCAGTCCTTGGCAGCACAAAGGGAACCGACCACTGACAGGCGCCAGACCGGGGTGAGCCTCGCAGACTTCTGCTGAGCACGGCTGTCCAGGAGAGGCAGCGGTGACCTGCAATGATGGAGCAGGGCGCCGGCTGCCCCGGGCTGGAGTGGGGTGGCAGGGGGTGCCCAGGGAAACCTGTGGGGCGAACGGCTGTGGTGATGATAACATGGTGTATGCAATTGTCAAGACTCATCAGAAATTACACTGAAAAGGGGACCGTTTCATTGTATGTAAATTAAATCTCAATAAAGTTCATTAGAAACTTTTATCATTTTTTAATATTTTACTTACTTCTAGAGAAAAGGGAGGGGAAATAGGGAAACATCGATGTTTGAGAGAGAAACATTGATCGGTTGCCTCTCGTGGGGACCTGGCCTGCAACCCAGACGAGCCCTGACCAGGAACTGAACTGCTGACCTTTCAGTTTGCAGGACCATGCCCAACCCACTGAGTCACACCAGTCAGGACAGAAAAAGAGACTTTTAAAAAGTCAGTGGTGGAGCCTGGCCAGGGTGCTGTTTGGTTAGAGCATCATCCTGATGCACTGGAGTTGTGGGTTCAATACCCAGTCAGGGTGCATACAGGAACCAACCAATGAAAACACGGACAGGTGGAGCAACAAATCCATGTTTCTCTCCCTCTCCCCCTTCCTTTCTCTCTCTAAAATCAGTAAATTAACCTTTTTTTAAAAAAAAGTGGTGGGCATAAAAGGGTCAACAGAAAGACTAAAGAGTAAAGCCAAACAACTAACTAGGACATAGAAAAAAATGCCCGAAAAAGAAAAACAGGAGGGGGAGGGAGGAGGGGAGGGGAGAGGATGCAGACAACTGTAATCGCGCAACAATAAAGTAAAAGAAAAAAAGAAAAACAGGAGAGGCAGCAGAGGAGGGGACCATGAGAAAGGGTAGAAGTGGCAGGGGGCCCGTACAGGAGGAGCACGGGGCCGCAGGGGTTCCAGGCGGAGGACAGAGACAGCCCTTAAAAACAAATATCACAGAAGGCAAAAGGCCCCCCGAGCGCGGAGCAAGGTGAGTGAATGAAGGTCCCCATCCAGACTTGTTCTTGTGCATTTCAGAATACTAGGGAGAAAGACAAGATTTAAAAGCATCTGGAGAGAAAACCTATGACTCCTGCAAAGGAGTGACCATCAAACCATCCACAGCTAGAGGATGACCGAGTGGAGCTGTGCCTTGAAGTCCTGGGGGGAGACTGGGGCTCTAGAAAGCTGTGCCCAGTGAGGAGGGCAAACGGAAGGCCTTTTTGGAGATGCATAGACGTCCTTTTCTCGGCCGTGCCTGTGCTGTAAGCCAGCAGACCACAAGGACGCCGGGACCCGGGAAGCAGGATCCAGTGAGCAGTGAGCAGTGGCTCTGACAGATGACGCAGGGAATCGGGGCCCCTGGAGAGCTTCCAGGGAGAGGCAGGGTCACGGTGAGGAGGTAGTGGGGGCACCGTGCTGTTTTCCCCATAAGAAAACATAGAGGCAACCAGAAACTCAGCAAATGAAATAAAAAGCTGTAACTGAAAGTTGTGTGTTGGGGGCTGACCAACAGCTGATCCTGGACACAGTCGGGCGGACGAGACGCACCTGCACAGCAGAGGTGACTGTGGCTAGGTCTCTTGCTCGTCTCTCCTTGCACGCTTACTTTGCTAATAACCTGTGGTGGGATTTTTAGATACCGGTACTTGACTACTGAAAATCCGCACAGTTCCTATCATTTTGCGCGGAATGCCTTGCCGACTACAGAACAGAAGCCCCTAACACCCCTAATGCTGCCTCCTTCCCCACCTGGAAAGTAAAGGATAAAATTAAACTGCAGGCAGACCAGCTGCCAGAATGCTGGAGGAAGCCGTTGCTGGGAATGCCCCCTGAGCGGTCACCACTTGAAGGCTCGAGATTTATAAGAGCCACTACCCCTTCCGCACCCTGGACAGGAGTGTTTATTATTGGGACCAGATGAATAGAGGAGAGTTTTAGTTAAATACAATCATCTGAGTACATGAGAGCAAGTACAAAGAATGGCCCCCCTCAAGATAAATAGTCAAAAGACCTAGGCTAAAAACTATTAATCTAACTCAGACAATTTAAGCTCAAAGAACAAGGACTAACTTTTATACAAGCCTTTAAATCACTCCTTGCACCCTTTTTAACTTAGAACAATCCCCAGGACCTTAATAGACACCTAGTTATTAACTGATACCTGACAGTCTGTGCCTGACACTGTTCTTAGCTATCTGATTGATAACTCTCTTGATCAAAACAACCTTTTGTTCAGCGTAACTGAAATCTGAAATGTTCTGTACTTTTTCTGATTGATTATGTATTAGCTTTTTCCGCCTTGATGATCGCGCCATGCACCTGTTCCTCCTGATTGTATAACCCTCCCTATAAAAATAAAAGAAAAATTCTTTCTGGGAGTCAAGTCAGATCCAAGAGGTCTGGCTGTCCTCCGGCACTCCACTGAGGATGTCTGACTCTGTTTTCTTCACCGAGCCGTCCTTCCTTCAGGGTCCCTGAGACCCGCAGAGGCTAGACCCCAGGAGTTGTGGTCAAACCAAACTTGGCATTATTTTGAGCAATTCAGAGTCCAACCATTTTCTCTATGGATACCGGGCACAAAACGGGGAAAATCCTACCCCAACAGGCTGTTCAGTAAATAAAACTCATACAGCCCGAAACAAAGCACTGCCAGTGGGTCTCATCTTGGGAATCCTCCCGCAGAAAAGCATGGAAAAGTCAACGTTCGACCTGTTCTAACTACAAACAGCAATCTTGATGAGGTGCAGGCTGACTTGAATTGGGAGGCCAGCAGAGGGGTCCCCGCCCTTCGTGGTGGGGAGACGAGGGACCCTGTCTCACACCAGCAGAGCAAGACACAGAGGTTTAAGTTCTGCACGTTATTTATTCATTTTTAATCCTCACCCGAAGATGATCTTAGAGAGGGAGGGAGGGGACACGGCGGGCCGACGGGTGGGCTTGAAGTTCTTCACTGGCAAATGGCCACTGTGCCTCTGTGACTAGTGGGTGTCTTGGGGGAGACCCTGAGAAGACACAGTCACCTCCGGTCTCCAACGTCTGCGCGCGAGCCCCAGTGCTGCCCGGATCTGCCTGCGACCCCGATCCGCGCAGGGAGCCCGGCGCGCTTGGCTGCTCCCCTCGTTCCCGCGCCCCTGGCGCCGGACTACTTCTGAAGGAGCACCCTGCCTCGCCCGCCGGGCCTTAGTCTACGTCGCTGTGGCGTCCAGGACGTGCCTCCGTATGTCAGTCCACGGCGCCCGCCGCCGGCTCCAGGCGAGGGCGGCCCGCACGTGGGGCGCTGTCGGAGGCGCTCGGGGCGCGGGGTTGCCGACGTAGGCGCCCCGCGGGGACAGGCAGTAAAGCCCCCCAGGGCCGTGGTGGCGACACCCGCCATCGGCGCAAGACCCCTCCCAGGGGCTCGGACACGCCTCTCGCTGCCGCGCAGGTTCGGGAAAAGACATCACCAGGGAACTGCGACACCGTGCATCTGCGCATGCTCCCCGCACCACTGGGTGGGGTGGGTTGGGGTGGGGTTGTCGGACCGGGGTCACAGGGCCGCGCCTTGCCGCAAGGGTGGCTGGGAACGACAGCCGGCTTCTGCGCATGCGTAAGGCTCGACTCTGGCAGGACGCACCATCCTCAGCGGCCTGGAGACTTGGGAGACTTGGGCGGGGCAGAGGCCGGCGAGACTGCGCGGGACTAGAGGTTTCTAGGGTCGGAATTAAACGTCCACCGAATGTCTGACACTGGGAACTGGCAGCGGCGGCAGCGCAGGGTGACAGCTGTTGGCGCCGGGCGGTGTACCGCTCCGTGGACCACATGTCTGGGCGGGCCGCGCGTGCGGACACACCGCTGGGGTCCCCAGCACTGCGGGAACCCAGGGAGCCGAGCGTGAGGGCGGAAACGTAGCCCCAGGCTCTGCGAGGGTTACACGTCTCCTCACCACCGCTCCTCGCCCTTAGCCTCAGCCAAAACCTCAGCATTTTGAAGGACGGAAATATAAAGAAATGAGCATCAGGCCCTCGGGGGTCGGAGTGCCGGCACCGAGGCCAGGAAGGGACACGGGACTTCCAGACAGAGGCTTCCGTCTCCAGTTACTGCGCCGTCCGTGCCCCGGGTGCCAGGCCCGGGCTCCGCCGGGCTGCAGGGGAGGCCTCGCCGCTGTGTGCCGTGGGGCGCCCCTGCCAGCGCGGCCTGGAGCCCCTTCACTTGTTCCTAGAGGTGCACATGATCTAAGCCTGGAAGCCGCAAAAATAAACGCTCCCCGTGGCCCACCGCCTCAGTACCTGCGCCACGCAGGCGATTCCTCCCAGTCTGGATGTTCGCGAATCCTGGAAAACGGGGAAAGTCGGGAAGAAAGATTTATCCGCGGGAAACATTTCCGCTTCAGGCTGGCCGCAGGCAGTGGTCGGGGGACACGCTGCTGCCTGCAGGAGCCACTGTGGGCACCGCCTTCTGAGCTCAGAAGGACGAGTGCTTTTCCTTTTAGTACTTTCAATTACGAAAAAGTTGACACAAAATTCACACGTACACAGTAGAGAGAAGAGCGTACCAGGCCCCTAAATACCCGTCGGGGTTCGGTGATTAAAAAGAACCGCGCGCCTGGCCAGGTCGCTCAGGTGGTTGGAGAGACGTCCTGCCGCGCCAAGGCTGCGGCTGGATCCTGGGCCAGGACACAGGCAAGAGGCGACCAATGATGCGTCACTGAGTTTAACAGCGAAACCAATCTCTCTCCCCTCTTTTCGCTCTCTCTAAAAAATCAATAATAAAGCAGAGGCGAGAGGCCTGTTCTCTGAAAACTACAAGACATTGAAAAAAGGAGCTGAAGGTACAGGGAAGTGTAAGATTATACCTTATTCTTGGTTTGGAAGGATTAATGTTAAAATGTCCTTACTACCTAAGACAATAGGCAGATTCAATGCAATCCCCATCAAGATACCAAAGGCATTCTCAGAATTAGAACTACCCCTAAAATGTGTATGAAACCACAAAGAACAAAGTTGAAGCTCTCACACTTCCTCATACCAAACTATACTACAAAGCTACAATAATCAAACAGCATGGTAGATCAATGGAAACAGACACATAGATCAATGGAACAGAACAGGGCTAGAAACATATCCTCGCCTATATGGTCAATTGACCTACAACAAAGGAGTAAAAAAGTGAAATTGGACCATTTCTTACACCATGTACAAGAACAGTCTAAAAATGGATTAAAGATTTCAATGTTAGACTTAAAAACGTAAAACTCCTGGAAGAAAATATAGGCAGTGAACTATTGCCACCGCTCTTAGGAGGGTCTCTCTGGATGTGTCTCTTCAGGCAACAAAAGATAAATACAGAAATGGAACTATATCAAACTAAAAATTCTTGCACAGTGAAGGAAACCATCAACAAAATGGGTACTGAGGACTTAAGTGTGTTGCCCTCTCAGCCACGTTCACTGCCATTTGTTTTTGGTTCCTGTGATACCAATGGCTGACCTAAGATAGAAGGCAGGGCTTCTGGCGGGAGGTGAAAACTCGAGGTGCTTGTGGCAGGGGCTGCGCCCAGGGGCATCAGAGGCCCCTGGAGGGCTGACCACTGGGCCCCACCTGTCGGGGTCAGGAGGTCTGGCCTGAGGCCTGGTAATTGGCATTTATTTATCCTCATCCAAGGGCATTTTTTCATTACCTTTAGAGAGAGAGGAAGGGAGAGAAACATCTACTGGCCCAGGCACATTTCTGGGTTGGGAATCAAACCCACGACCTTTCTGTTGATGGGATGCCGCTCCCACCAGCCAGGGCATAATCGGCATTTGTAGCAGGTTTCCAGGTGATGCGGAAGGCAGCAAGCAATTTGGATACCTGGGCAAGACCATGGGCAAGACCATGACTGAGGGCTTCCCAAATCCTTGTAGCCGTCAATCATCAGAACTGGGCTCAGAGGGGACCCAGGAGGGTGATGACGTCAGTGCAGTCAGGGACACGTCTGGTGGGGCTTGGGCTGTGGTGACCCAAGTCTGAACTGCAGACTCAGACCCCACCCCTTCTCCAGTCTGATGTCCGCCCATCCCAACACCCAGGCCTCCCCCACAGTGAGCCCAGGGCCCTTGGCTGCAGCCCCTGTGCTCTCCCATGCAGCTGCTGCCCCCTGGTGTCCAGAGAGGACTCGACAACGAGCGGTGGCAGCCCAGGCTCTGTTGCAGGCCCTCCAATTCTCAAGGCTGGCTTCCTAGTGAGGTTACATCTAAGGGAAAAACCACCAATTTTTTTATTTTTTATTTATTTGTTTTTAGAGCGAGGGGAAGGGAAGGAGAAAGAGGGAAACATCAATGTGTGGTTGCCTCTCTTGTGCCCCCTACTGGGGGCCCAACCTGGCTTGCAACCCAGGCATGTGCCCTGACTGGGAATCTAACTTGCAATCCTTTGTTTCACAGGCCGGTGCTCAATCCACTGAGCCGCACCAGCCAGGGCAAAAACGAGCGATTTCTTAAAAAATGTCTATTAATTAGCAAAACACATAAAGACAGGCATACAAAATAATTACAATAAATATTTTAATTAAGTTTCAAACACAAAAGCATAAACATTAATATTTGATTGTTGGAAAATACAGCATTTCCTCCCTTGTGTTAACATGTATTTGGCTTGTAGAAATAATAACCACTTACAGTGAAATTTTTCAGGCACTTGGGTGTAGAAAGTGCTAGAGAATAAAATAGAATTTTACTTTACTGTTGTTTATAAGAGAGCAACCAAAATCTGATTAAATAGTTTCTTTTCAACACTGTCAGCAATAGTGACCTAAAAAAAGGTACCTGCCCGAATAGATCGACAACACACTTTAAGTTCCAGTGTATCTTAAGTGGGGAGATTTTCACTGATAACAGTTCCTAGGGCTTCACCTCCCTTTCCGTCTGCTCACAGGTGTTTAGTGCCAGCAGACAGAATCCAAACAAAGGACGAAGTCTCCTTTCCATCCCTCCAGCTTTTTTGAAATGGTCAAGAACTTCAAAGGTGGGCATGCAAGCGAGAGGGAAGCGGTGACCCCCGGCCTAGGAGCGTACAAGCCTTCGGAAGAGGGAGCGCAAGACCGGGTCTGGCCGCCAGCGTGTACAGCTGACGTTCGGTGTTCGTTTCAGATGAGCCATAGATTTTTGGCAGCCCGCCGCTGGCCTGCACAAATGGCTACAGAAAGAGCCGCTCGGTGAAGGTCAGTTCAGAGACTGCTGGGCTTGAAAAGCACAGGGCATTTTCTTAGGAAACACATTCTTCTCGCTGTCACAGTCTTCGTGTTCGTGTCCTTGGCTGCTGCAAGCTGTGAAGGCCGCCAGGCCCACCCTGGTGGGGACGAGGTCTGGCGTTCGAGCCTGCCTGCAGCGGTGTTGCTGCCCGCACGCCCCAGTAGTGCGGTCACTGGGCGGGCGGCCTGGCCTGCACGTGCCGCAGGAGCTGCTCGCAGCGGGTGGGGGAGCGGTGCTTGTGGACCACGGCCTCTGTCTCTCTCACCAGGAGGTCAGGGAATAGGCTGCTGCCAACTTTGAGGACCTCTGTAAAACAGCAGACACCCTTGAGATGCTGGAAGTAAATATTAAGCCAATGCAAGGCTGCAGAAATCGAAACAGCCTGGTGCTGGTGTAAAAACAGACACACGGGTCAATGGAACAGAGGAGAGAGCCCAGAAGGTCTGTAATTATGACAGAGAAGGAGAGAGTCTATTCGAAAGCTAGATAGATACATGCAAAAACCACGAAACTAGACCACACTCTTACATCATATACAAGAATGAACTCAGTGGATTAAAGACATGATTGCAAGACCTGAAACCACAGAACTCCTAGAAGAAAACCTAGGCAGTGAACTCTTGACATCACTCTTAGCAGGATCTTTTTGGGTGTCTCTCTTCCGGCAATGGCAGTGAAAGAAAACCACTTGGGACTACAGCTCAAACTAAACATTTCTTTTTTTTTTTTTTTAAAGATTTTATTTATTTTTTAGAGAGAGGAGAAGGGAGGGAGAAATAGAGAGAGGAACAGCAATGTATGGTTGCCTCTCACATGGCCCCCACTGGGGACCCGGCCTGCAACCCAGGCATGTGCCCTGACCAGGAATCGAACCGGGACCCTCTAGTTCCCAGCCCGCGCTCAATCCATTGAGCTACACCAGCCAGGGCCTCAAACTAAACATTTCTGTACAGCGGAGAAAACGTAAAACAATGACATCCTTCTCACTCAGTGTTTTGTTTTAGAAAATATGTCTTTCAAACACACGTTACTCGTGTCCACATGGAACGGCTTCCTGTGAGTGCCGGTCACCGGCATGCTTACCCAGGACGGCGTCCTGGACGGCGCTCTCGGGGTCGTCCAGGTACACAAGGAGCTCCTGGTACAGGTGCTGGATGTGGCTCTGGCAGTAAGACTTCCCGTCGCCATTCCTGAGGCACTGCAGCCAGCTGGCCAGGGCGGAGGCTGCCGCCAGCCTCACTTCATGGCACACGTCATCCAGGCGCTTGACGAGCTCTGCAGGGAAGGCAGCATGGGTTTTGGGCCCAGGTGCCTGGGCAGGGCCTTGCCTCCTGGGAGGCCACACCCACACCCCACACTCACGGGTGAGTGCTGGGGTGGCTGCGGGAGCTGGCTCGGGGTGGAGGGTGGGTGCCATGGACACAGTTCAGGGGTGGCCGGGCCCTGCCTGCGCCGAGTGAGCTGGGCCCGAGCTCCTCAGCACCTGTTGTCCCCTCACCTGCCTGGTGGCCCAGGCCCACTCCGTCTCCATGAAACTCAGAGCCAGAGTCTGCCCCCCCGCACCCCTGCCCAGCAGACAGCGCAGGCGGGGAATCTGCAGACCCGCCCCTCGAGGGGACAGAGCTGAGGGCCCAGTGACATGACAGCCACCAACTGCATCAGTTTCATTCCTGCTGAGCCTCCAGGACCAGACTACTCAGCTACTGAGAAAAGAACCGCCATCTCCCCGCTAGGTAGAAACTCTCACCACTGATGGTCCGACCCTTATCAAAAGCATGCTTTCCTCTTGCGACCTACAAGAGATCTCTGGTCCCCACGGCTGTGTGTTTAGAGACTCAGCAGATGGCGGCACGAGGGCCAGGGCAGCAGCCACACACACGGTGGCCAGCTCCAGGCAGACCTGGCTACTACCTCTCCGCCCACGAATTCTGGGCCAGCTAGGGCCAGGCTACCGTTCAGCCAGGGCACCGAGCTTGACATTTCAGTAACCACTTTCTACTTCCGGAAACTCTTAAAGCCACCTTTTAAAAATTACTAACTGTTCATGGCTCACAACAAGCACAGAGTGATGAATCTGGTTCGAGAGACGAAACGTCAGATGTTGTGCGCCCACCCCAGCGCTCTGCCCACCACCCAGGGAACCGCCGTGGGACCCGTGCCTCCTTCCCATGGTTCTCCTACAACTAACTAGAGGTGGGCTCTCAGTCCCATGCCTTGCTCTCCACCCCCATGTGTCGTTTTGACTCTCAACTCATTTCTGAGGATCGTAACACCTTCCAGCAAGACCACTCGGAGGTGGTGGGTAACCTGTGTTTTGCTCCAGGGTGGGGACCCCGGCTCCCTCCTGGTGCCACCTCCCCTACTCCTGGGAACCTGGGTTGCCTTTGCTCAGGATCCTGTTCAGCTGGGGGTGGCACATGCCTCACCCAGGCTGTGCATGCCAAGGGGCCCCTGCTACATGGAGGCTGCACCCTGGCTGCTGTGGGGACCTGAGCTCCTGCTGGGCCCCGCCCCCTGTTCCAGTCCCTCTGTCTCCTTCCTCAGGGTAGCCACTCAGTGCGGTTTGATGTCATCGCCCTGCCTGCACTCTCAGCACCAGCATGACCAGAAGTCAGAGCAGCATATCCCGATTTTCCTACAAAAGGAACAGCTGTCAGACAAATATATACACGTGCTGTGGGAAAGAAAAATGTCCCACCAGGATAAATCTTGATGAATTTATCTGGATTGATTGTATCACCAGAGGTTTTTAAAAACGCGTCGATGATCCGGCATGAAGTCAGTCGAGTCATTTGAGAATCCTCCTCCAGGGTGGTCAGAACCTGGGGCGTCAGCGTCTCCCGCACGTCCTGTACCTGCGGTCAGTGCAAACGCGCACGTGAGGCACGCGCTGGGTGTGCACCCGGCTGGTGCCGACGGACGGCATCTCCACAGAGACAACACAGGGCCCGGGCACTACTGGAGATTTCTACACAAGCAGGCTTGAACCTGTGTTTTAAAATCTAAATAATTTGAGCAATTTTTGTTTAACTGGGTCAGTTGATTTCTTAAAACTCTGTCACTCACGAAGCCTCACCGAGACCCAGGCCCCTCACCAGCATGGCTGCGCCACGTGCGCCCTCGTCGGGGGCAGGTCGACACCAGGCACAGTGTGCCTGCGCCAGGGCGAGCCCCGCATGGGGCGGAAGATCAGAGCACACGCGCTTGCACCCCTTCTACTGCTCCCCTCACCCCCGGGCTGGCCGGCTGGAGGGGCAGACAGGACGCAGACAGCCCAGGGCTGGTCCAACTCACTTAGGTTCCTGCGATGAAAATCTCTGTCTTGCGAGGAGTGACGTTCAGTGTGGCAACCTCGGAACACCCCAAGATGGCCCCAAACAAAACGTGTGCCCCAGACTCCGTGTCCCCTGCTGCTCGCCCCCCAGGGTCGCCCCTCACATCCCCGGGGACACACAGCACTGCTCTGGGTGCCTCCCCACTGTAGCCAGGGAGACCGGGTGAGCCCCCCGCCCCCTGCACGGCCCCAGGACGCCCAAGCCCGACCTGTGTGGCCGACAGCACCTCGCTGCTGATGAGTGTCCAGAGGCAAGACACAGTGGCTGTGCGGATGGCCGCGGCCGTCCTCCCCGCTCGCCACTGTAGGTTGGGGGCCACGATGTCCTTTATCAGGGGGTCAAGGTAGCTGTGGAACTGCCTGCAGAGGGAGCACAGAGAGCCAGTGAGGGGTCAGGGAGCTGCTCCCTGGTGAGGCGGCCACTACAGCCGGCTCCTGCTGGCTTCTCCTAGAACCCCGGGGCCCAGGAACCCACTTTGCTGCAGGGGCTACGCCGTTACTCCCCCAGATCCGAGGAGGATGACGAGCTACACCTGAGACAAGCCACCAGGAGCAGCGTCAGTCGCCCCCATGTGTGACGATCCTATGGAGACAGGCCCACTGGTCCCACCCATGCTGCTTCCACCTTGGAGAGGCCCGAGTGCCACAGAGAGATGTGACTGTCCCTCCAATTCACGGGGGACTCAATCTCCACGGTGACCAACCACAGCGATGTGCCATCAAGACCAAAAGGAAGAGCCCCGGCCTGTCGCCTGGCGGCTCAGAACCGAAGGGCACCAGAGCCCTCTCAATGCCACCAGAGATAAGCCTCCACGTTGCTGATGGGCCCCACTGCACCCACGGGCCTCTGCCCACAGATCAAGATGTATTTTCTTGAACAAACAACTCATTGACTTATTTGCCAGCCTTGCTGCAAAGCACATCTCAAAGGTGGCTCAGCGCCCTGGCCCCAGCTGTTGAGAACACTTGGAGCACAGACTACACGTGCAGGGCCGCAGCCTCCAGCAGGGGGCACTGCAGAGCCACCGGTGAAGGGGAGGCCAGAAACCTGGAAAGTGTGTTTGGTTTGGGACGGCTCATGCGTGTTCAATGAGGTCTCCAACATGCTGCAATGTTTAGGCAGGCAGCTGTGGTTTTCTGGAAGGGATGCACAGGAGTGCTCTTCAGAAAGACCAAGCCACGTCCTGTCTCCGAGGCGGTCCCCTAACGTGGCCAGAAGACCTGAGGGGCCAGTGCTGGCCTGGAGGAAATGGGCAGTGGCTGCACGCTGCATCCAGCTTGTCCGAACTGCCCTCCGAGGTAACACCGTGTTGGGGAGCAGAAGTACTCGACTTACAAACGATGAATTCTCTTGTGCACAGAAGACTCACACCTGTGTGCAGGTCAGGTGCCCCCCTCCCCAAGCCCCCAAGCTGAGGAAGCAGGTTGCAGGTTGGAGCTCGCCTGCTGGCTCCTTCAGAACATGTCCCCCCCCGGGGGGCGAGGGCCAGACGGGCAGGCCTCCCTGCCCAGGGCAGTCCCAGAGAGCCCAGGGCTCTGCGGAGAGAGCAGCCCCAGCACCAAGAGCCGGTGAACTCGCCGCTGCCTCGGAGCTGCCACTGGGTCCGGGTGGAAATGCCAGGTCTGAGCCCCCCTGCCCCTACAGCAGAGCCCGCGGGGCTGGCCAGAGGACAGACACTCTGACAGACGAATGAAGCCACGGTTCCCCTTCGACCGTTTCCATTCCAACGAGTTGATGATATGTTTTATAGTCACCACTTTATAACCCTAAAGACCTGAACCAGGTGGCGGTGTTGATCTTCCCTGACTGTGAAAACAGCCAACACTCCCACTTAAATAACCAAATTGATCGACTCCCTTCCTCCAGTACTGATCTCCTTCGGTATCGAAGCTCAGCGCAGTTTCTTTCGGGAACCTCGTCCAGACTCCACAGCTGCCCTGCAGGCTAACTGTCCTCGGGGACAGGGCTGAGCGCTGGCTTGAGCAGACGGCCTTGCAGGTGGCCCAGGCGCGGCCTGCCTGCTGCCAGGACGGCAGCCGGGGCTGCACTCAGCGTGCGTTTATGGTCCCGGCTGGGCCCGGGTCTCTGCAGACGAGCAGGAAGTCCAAGTTCCTGCCGTGAGATGCTGGGCTCAAGGCCCAACAGCAGAGCTCGTGCGGTGTCCAGAGAAGAGCGGTCTGAACACCCAGGAGTCTGCGGGCAGCGCCACCCTGCGGCACCCCCAGCAGTGCAGCAGGACTCGGCTCTGCCCCATCTGCTCCCTCTGGGGGACTGGTGCCCAGACAGCTCGCGGCATCTGCCTGACCTGGGCACAAGCCTGCAGGCTGTGCCCCAAACCAGCGCTGCTGACTTAACAAAGGGACTGGGGGGTCCCGGGGTCTCCCGCACCCACCTGCCCACTGGCCCCCGTTCTTTTACTTCAAAGCCACCCAGCTGCAGCTGGTGCTGCTGCCTGAAAGCTCTTCCAAAGGCTTCCACCATCCATGGTGATTCCATCAATTTGTTAGGTTTGAAAGGTACCAAAAGGCTTTTAAACCTGAGAACAGCTAATATATAAACCATTAATACTTAATGTTCCCTGAAACTTTTTCACTCAATGGAATTTTAACGACCACACTAAAGCGGTGTTGATTTAGTGCCTCCCTGTGTGGCGTGCTCCCTGCCCTGACCTCGCCGTCCACCTGGGGCTGCGAGCTGCAGGCTCCAGCCCGAGACCTCAGTGTGGGGCGGTGGCGGCGCCCACCCCAGACAGGGTGGGGTGGGGGCAGTGCAGGGCAGCTGGGGGGGGCACCTACCCTTGGGAGTCCACGGTCTCCTTTGCTTTCAGCAGTGTCCGGGACAGGAGTGAGAAGAGCCGCAGGCGCATCTGGGGGTCTCTGCCAGGCTGGAGGCAGCTCCGGAGGATGGGGACCAGGTGGGGCAGAGCTTCTCCGAGGGCAGGGCCTGCGACACAGAGCACCTGGTCTGCCCTGTGCACGCAGATGGGGGGCCCCTTTGGATGACTGAGCAGAGGCAGCCAAGAACGTTTAACCCTCCGATCACGCGAA